>JBAPLH010002039.1:0-75416 GCA_037897445.1 Ceriops zippeliana
ACAACTTCACAATAGCACGAAATTCATAATGAATGATTGCTTTCGCAGATGGAAGCAAGTAGATTTAGAATTTCAATGGAGTTTCAATTTTTGTCATGTCATTAATATACTAGGTTGTTTAGCCACATTTGTCATTTTCATCATCAATGTATCAAAATATGTGCTTGAAATTAAAAGAGGAGCCCTGCCTTAACAAGAAAATGATGGCAGGTACTCTCTATTTTGCAACTTAACCAATTATTATCAACAAGAAATGCGAATCAAGATGGAGTACTCTTGTTTGTTTGGAAATGAATGAATTCCTCTGATGGATGGTTCATGGGCAATATTTTTATAATGAAATATTGTCGTTAATAAGATACAAAACACAATGCCCAAGGTCATTGAATGAAAAAATACACCCTTTGTAACAATAAGTGGAGCCTAATTAGCATGAGGTGATATGAAATTCTCATTATTTAAGAATTAAACAACTTCACATTTGCACGAAATGCATAACGAATGATTGCTTTCGTAAATGGAAGTATGTTGATTTAGAATTTCAATGGAGTTTAAATTTTTGTCATGTATTTAATATACTAGGTTTTCTTTTGCGAAATTTTTCATTTCCATCATCAATGTATCAAAATGTGTGCTTGCAATTAAAAGAGGAGCCCTGCTAAACAGAAATGATGGGAGGTTCTCTTTATTTTGGAAACTCAAACCAATTATTATCAGCAAAGAAATGTGAATCAAGATGGAGTACTCTTGTTTGCTGGAAGTTGAATGACTTCCTTTGATTGATGGTTTCGTGGGCAATATTTTTATAATGAATATATTACGTTAATAAAGATACAAAACATAATGTCAAGGTCATTGAATGAAAAATACTCCTTGTAACAATAAGAGGAGCCTAATTAGCATGAGGTGATATGAAAGTCTCATTATTTAGGAATTAAACAAATTCACATTAGCAAGAAAATTCATAATCAATGATTGCTTTCGTAGATGGAAGCAAGTAGATTTAGAACTTCAATGGAGTTTTAAATTTTTGTCGTTTCATTTATATACTAGGTTGTTTAGTGACATTTGTCATTTTCATCATCAATGTATCAAAAATGTGTGCTTGCAATTAAAAAGATGAGCCCTGCTAACAAGAAATGTTGGGAGGTTCTATTTATTTTAGAACTCAACCAATTATTATCAGCAAGAAATGCGAATGAAGATGGAGTACTCTTGCTTGGTGGAATTGAATGAATTCCTCTGATGGATGGTTCATGGGCAATATTTTTATAATGAATATAGACCTTAATAATGAAACAAAACATAATGTCAAGGACATTGAATGAACAATACTCCTCGCAATTATGAGAGGAGCCTAATTAGCATGATGTGATATGAAAGTCTCATTATTTATGAATTAATCAACTCAAATTAGTACGAAATGCATCATGAATGATTGCATTTGTAGATGGAAGTAAGTAGATTTACAATTTCAATGGAGTTTAAATTTTTGTCATGTCATTAATATACTAGGTTGTTTAGCCACAATTGTCATTTTCATCATCAATGTATCAAAATGTGTGCTTGCAATTAAAAGAGGATCGCTGTTAACAAGAAATGATGGCAGGTACTCTCTATTTTTCAACTCAACCAATTATTATCAACAAGAAATGCGAATCAAGATGGAGTACTCTTGTTTGTTGGAATTGAATGAATTCCTCTGATGGATGGTTCATGGGCAATATTTTTATAATGAATATAGACGTTAATAATGAAACAAAACATAATGTCAAGGACATTGAATGAACAATACTCCTTGTAACAATAAGAGGAGCCTAATTAGCATGAGGTGATATCAAAGTCTCATTATTTAGGAATTAAACAACTTCACATTAGCATGAAATTCATAATCAATAATTGCTTTCGCAGATGGAAGCAAGTAGATTTAGAATTTCAATGGAGTTTAAATTTTTGTCATGTCATTAATATACTAGGTTGTTTAGCCACATTTGTCATTTTCATCATGAATGTTTCAAAATGTGTGCTTGCAATTAAAAGAGGAGCCCTGCTAACAACAATTGATGGGCGGTACAATTCATTTTGGAACTCAACCAATTATTATCAATAAGAAATGCGAATCAACGTGGAGGTCTCTTGCTTGTTGGAATTGAACGAATTCCTCTAATTGATTGGTCATGGCAATATTTTTATAATGAATATAGACGTTAATAATGAAACAAAACATAATGTCAAGTTCATTGAATGACAAATACTCCTTGTAACAATAAGTGGAGCCTAATTAGCATACGGTGATTTGAAAGTCTCATTATTTAGGAATTAAACAACTTCACATTAGCACGAAATGCATATCAAATGATTGCTTTCGTAGATGGAAGTAAGTAAACTTAGAATTTCAATGGAGTTTAAATTTTAGTCATTTCATTAATATACTAGGTTGTTTAGCAACATTTGTCATTTTCATCATCAATGTGTCAAAATGTGTGCTTGCAATTAAAAGAGGAGCACTGCTAACAAGAAATGTTGGGAGGTTCTATTTATTTTGGAACTCAACCAATTATTATCAGCAAGAAATGCGAATGAAGATGGAGTACTCTTGTTTGGTGGAATTGAAAGAATTCGTCTGATTGATGGTTTATGGGCAATATTTTTATAATGAATATAGTCGTTAATAAAGATACAAAACATAATGTCAAGGTCATTGAATGAAAAATACTCCTTGTAACAGAAACAGGAGCATAATTAGCATGAGGTGATTTGAAAGTCTCATTATTTAGGAATTAAACAACTTCACAATAGCAAGAAATTCATAATGAATGATTGCTTTCACAGATGGAAGTAAGTAGATTTAGAATTTCAATGGAATTTAAATTTTTGTCGTGTCATTAATATACTAGGTTGTTTAGCCACATTTGTCATTTTCATCATCAATGTATCAAAATGTGTGCTTGCAATTAATAGAGGAGCCTTGCTAATAAGAAAGGATGGGAGGTACTCTTTATTTTGGAACTCATCCAATTATTATCAACAAGAAATGCGAATCAAGAAGGAGTACTCTTGTTTGTTGGAATTGAATGAATTGCTCTGATGGATGGTTCATGGGCAATATTTTTATAATGAATATAGACCTTAATAATGAAACAAAACATAATGTCAAGGACATTGAATGAACAATACTCCTTGTAATAATAAGAGGAGCCTAATTAGCATGATGTGATATGAAAGTCTCATTATTTAGGAGTTAATCAACTTCACATTAGTACGAAATGCATAATGAATGATTGCTTTCGCAGATGGAAGTAAGTAGATTTACAAATTCAATGGAGTTTAAATTTTTGTCATGTATTTAATATACTAGGTTGTTTAGCGACATTTGTCATTTTCATCATCAATGTATCAAAATTTGTGCTTGCAATTAAAAGAGGAGTCTTGCTAACAAGAAATGATTGGAGGTACTGTTTATTTTGGAACCCAACCAATTATTATCAACAAGAAATGCGAATTAAGATGGAGTACTCTTGTTTGTTGGAATTGAATGAATTCCTCTGATTGATGGTTCATGGGCAATATTTTTATAATGAATATAGTCGTTAATAAAGATACAAAACATAATGTCAAGGTCATTGAATGAAAAATAATCCTTGTAACAGAAACAGGAGCATAATTAGCATGAGGTGATATGAATGCCTGATTATTTAGGAATTAAACAACTTCACATTAGCACGAAATGCATAATGAATGATTTGCTTTCGTAGATGGAAGTAAGTAAATTTAGAATTTCAATGGAGTTTAAATTTTTTGTCATTTCAATTAATATACTAGGTTGTTTAGCAACATTTGTCATTTTCATCATCAATGTATCAAAATGTGTGCTTGCAATTAAAAGAGGAGCACTGCTAATAAGAAATGATGGGAGGTATTCTTTATTTTGGAACTCAACCAATTATTTTCAACAAGAAATGCGAATCAAGATGGAGTACTCTTCCTTGTTGGAATTGAATGAAATTCCTCCGATGGATGCTTCATGGGCAATATTTTTATAATGAATATAGACGATAATAATGAAAGAAAACATACTATCAAGGTCATTGAATTAGCAATACTACTTGCAAAAATAAGAGGAGCCTAATTAGCATGAGGTGATATGAAAGTCTCATTATTTTAGGAATTAAACAACTTCACATTTGCAAGATATTCGTAATGAATTATTGCTTTCGCAGATGGAAGTAAGTAGATTTAGAATTTCAATGGAGTTTAAATTTTTGTCATGTATTTAATATACTAGGTTGTTTAGCGACATTTGTCATTTTCATCATCAATGTATCAAAATTTGTGCTTGCAATTAAAAGAGGAGTCTTGCTAACAAGAAATGATTGGAGGTACTGTTTATTTTGGAACCCAACCAATTATTATCAACAAGAAATGCGAATTAAGATGGAGTACTCTTGTTTGTTGGAATTGAATGAATTCCTCTGATTGATGGTTCATGGGCAATATTTTTATAATGAATATAGTCGTTAATAAAGATACAAAACATAATGTCAAGGTCATTGAATGAAAAATAATCCTTGTAACAGAAACAGGAGCATAATTAGCATGAGGTGATATGAATGCCTGATTATTTAGGAATTAAACAACTTCACATTAGCACGAAATGCATAATGAATGATTGCTTTCGTAGATGGAAGTAAGTAAATTTAGAATTTCAATGGAGTTTAAATTTTTGTCATTTCATTAATATACTAGGTTGTTTAGCAACATTTGTCATTTTCATCATCAATGTATCAAAATGTGTGCTTGCAATTAAAAGAGGAGCACTGCTAATAAGAAATGATGGGAGGTATTCTTTATTTTGGAACTCAACCAATTATTTTCAACAAGAAATGCGAATCAAGATGGAGTACTCTTCCTTGTTGGAATTGAATGAATTCCTCCGATGGATGCTTCATGGGCAATATTTTTATAATGAATATAGACGATAATAATGAAAGAAAACATACTATCAAGGTCATTGAATTAGCAATACTACTTGCAAAAATAAGAGGAGCCTAATTAGCATGAGGTGATATGAAAGTCTCATTATTTAGGAATTAAACAACTTCACATTTGCAAGATATTCGTAATGAATTATTGCTTTCGCAGATGGAAGTAAGTAGATTTAGAATTTCAATGGAGTTTAAATTTTTGTCATGTATTTAATATACTAGGTTGTTTAGCGACATTTGTCATTTTCATCATCAATGTATCAAAATTTGTGCTTGCAATTAAAAGAGGAGTCTTGCTAACAAGAAATGATTGGAGGTACTGTTTATTTTGGAACCCAACCAATTATTATCAACAAGAAATGCGAATTAAGATGGAGTACTCTTGTTTGTTGGAATTGAATGAATTCCTCTGATTGATGGTTCATGGGCAATATTTTTATAATGAATATAGTCGTTAATAAAGATACAAAACATAATGTCAAGGTCATTGAATGAAAAATAAATCCTTGTAACAGAAACAGGAGCATAATTAGCATGAGGTGATATGAATGCCTGATTATTTAGGAATTAAACAACTTCACATTAGCACGAAATGCATAATGAATGATTGCTTTCGTAGATGGAAGTAAGTAAATTTAGAATTTCAATGGAGTTTAAATTTTTGTCATTTCATTAATATACTAGGTTGTTTAGCAACATTTGTCATTTTCATCATCAATGTATCAAAATGTGTGCTTGCAATTAAAAGAGGAGCACTGCTAATAAGAAATGATGGGAGGTATTCTTTATTTTGGAACTCAACCAATTATTTTCAACAAGAAATGCGAATCAAGATGGAGTACTCTTCCTTGTTGGAATTGAATGAATTCCTCCGATGGATGCTTCATGGGCAATATTTTTATAATGAATATAGACGATAATAATGAAAGAAAACATACTATCAAGGTCATTGAATTAGCAATACTACTTGCAAAAATAAGAGGAGCCTAATTAGCATGAGGTGATATGAAAGTCTCATTATTTAGGAATTAAACAACTTCACATTTGCAAGATATTCGTAATGAATTATTGCTTTCGCAGATGGAAGTAAGTAGATTTAGAATTTCAATGGAGTTTAAATTTTTGTCATGTATTTAATATACTAGGTTGTTTAGCGACATTTGTCATTTTCATCATCAATGTATCAAAATTTGTGCTTGCAATTAAAAGAGGAGTCTTGCTAACAAGAAATGATTGGAGGTACTGTTTATTTTGGAACCCAACCAATTATTATCAACAAGAAATGCGAATTAAGATGGAGTACTCTTGTTTGTTGGAATTGAATGAATTCCTCTGATTGATGGTTCATGGGCAATATTTTTATAATGAATATAGTTGTTAATAAAGATACAAAACATAATGTCAAGGTCATTGAATGAAAAATAATCCTTGTAACAGAAACAGGAGCATAATTAGCATGAGGTGATATGAATGCCTGATTATTTAGGAATTAAACAACTTCACATTAGCACGAAATGCATAATGAATGACTGCTTTCGTAGATGGAAGTAAGTAAATTTAGAATTTCAATGGAGTTTAAATTTTTGTCATTTCATTAATATACTAGGTTGTTTAGCAACATTTGTCATTTTCATCATCAATGTATCAAAATGTGTGCTTGCAATTAAAAGAGGAGCACTGCTAATAAGAAATGATGGGAGGTATTCTTTATTTTGGAACTCAACCAATTATTTTCAACAAGAAATGCGAATCAAGATGGAGTACTCTTCCTTGTTGGAATTGAATGAATTCCTCCGATGGATGCTTCATGGGCAATATTTTTATAATGAATATAGACGATAATAATGAAAGAAAACATACTATCAAGGTCATTGAATTAGCAATACTACTTGCAAAAATAAGAGGAGCCTAATTAGCATGAGGTGATATGAAAGTCTCATTATTTAGGAATTAAACAACTTCACATTTGCAAGATATTCGTAATGAATTATTGCTTTCGCAGATGGAAGTAAGTAGATTTAGAATTTCAATGGAGTTTAAATTTTTGTCATATCATTAATATAGTAGGTTGTTTAACCACATTTGTCATTTTCATCATCAATGTATCAAAATGTGTGCTTGTAATTAAAAGTGGAGCCTTGCTAACAAGAAAGGATGGGAGTTACTCTTTATTTTGGAACTCACCTAATTATTATCAACAAGAAATGTGAATCAAGATGGAGTACTCTTGTTTGCTGGAATTGAATGAATTCCTCTGATGGATGGTTCATGGGCAATATTTTGATAATCTATATATCGTTAATAAAGATACAAAACATAATGTCAGGGTCATTGAATGAAAAATACTCCGTGTAATAATAAGTGGAGCCTAATTAGCATGAGGTGATATGAAAGTCTCATTATTTAGGAATTAAACAACTTCACAATAGCACGAAATTCATAATGAATGATTGCTTTCGCAGATGGAAGTAAGTAGATTTAAAATTTTAATGGAGTTTAAATTTTTGTCATGTCATTAATATACTAGGTTGTTTAGCCACATTTGTGATTTTCATCATCAATGTATCAAAATGTGTACTTGAAATTAAAAGAGGAGCGCTGTTAACAAGAAATGATGGCAGGTACACTCTATTTTGCAACTCAACCAATTATTATCAACAAGAAATGCGAATCAGGATGGAGTACTCTTGTTTGTTGGAATTGAATGAATTCCTCTGATGGATGGTTCATGGGCAATATTGTTATAATGAATATAGACGTTAATAATGAAACAAAACATAATGTCAAGGACATTGAATGAACAATACTCCTTGTAATAATAAGAGGAGCCTAATTACCTTGATGTGATATGAAAGTCTCATTTTTTAGGAATTAATCAACTTCAAATTAGTACGAAATGCATAATGAATGATTGCTTTCGTAGATGGAAGTAAGTAGATTTAGAATTTCAATGGAGTTTAAATTTTTGTCATGTATTTAATATACTAGGTTGTTTAGCGACATTTGTCATTTTCATCATCAATGTATCAAAATGTGTGCTTACAATTAAAAGAGGAGCCCTGCTAACAAGAAATGTTGGGAGGTTCTATTTATTTTGGAACTCAACCAATTATTATCAGCAAGAAATGCGAATGAAGATGGAGTACTCTTGCTTGGTGGAATTGAATGAATTCCTCTGATGGATGGTTAATGGGCAATATTTTTATAATGAATATAGACCTTAATAATGAAACAAAACATAATGTCAAGGACATTGAATGAACAATACTCCTTGTAATAATAAGAGGAGCCTAATTACCATGATGTGATATGAAAGTCTCATTATTTAGGAATTAATCAACTTCAAATTAGTACGAAATGCATCATGAATGATTGCTTTCGTAGATGGAAGTAAGTAGATTTAGAATTTCAATGGAGTTTAAATTTTTGTCATGTCATTAATATACTAGGTTGTTTAGCCACAATTGTCATTTTCATCATCAATGTATCAAAATGTGTGCTTGAAATTAAAAGAGGAGCACTGTTAACAAGAAATGATGGCAGGTACTCTCTATTTTGCAACTCAACCAATTATTATCAACAAGAAATGCGAATCAAGATGGAGTACTCTTGTTTGTTGGAATTGAATGAATTACTCTGATGGATGGTTCATGAGCAATATTTTTATAATGAATATAGACGTTAATAATGAAACAAAACATAATGTCAAGGACATTGAATGAACAATACTCCTTGTAACAATAAGAGGAGCCTAATTAGCATGAGGTGATATCAAAGTCTCATTATTTAGGAATTAAACAACTTCACATTAGCAAGAAATTCATAATCAATAATTGCTTTCGCAGATGGAAGCAAGTAGATTTAGAATTTCTATGGAGTTTAAATTTTTGTCATGTCATTAATATACTAGGTTGTTTAGCCACAATTGTCATTTTCATCATTAATGTTTCAAAATGTGTGCTTGCAATTAAAAGAGGAGCCTTGCTAACAACAAATGATGGGCGGTACAATTCATTTTGGAACTCAACCAATTATTATCAATAAGAAATGCGAATCAACGTGGAGGTCTCTTGCTTGTTGGAATTGAATGAATTCCTCTAATTGATGGGTCATGGGCAATATTTTTATAATGAATATAGACGTTAATAATGAAACAAAACATAATATCAAGTTCATTGAATGACAAATACTCCTTGTAACAATAAGAGGAGCCTAATTAGCTTGCGGTGATATGAAAGTCTCATTATTTAGGAATTAAACAACTTCACATTAGCATGAAATGCATAACAAATGATTTAGAATTTCAATGGAGTTTAAATTTTTGTCATGTATTTAATATACTAGGTTCTTTTGCGAAATTTTCATTTTTATCATCAATGTATCAAAATGTGTGCTTGCAATTAAAAGAGGAGCCCTGCTAACAAGAAATGATGGGAGGTTCTATTTATCTTGGAACTCAACCAATTATTATCAGCAAGAAATGTGAATCAAGATGGAGTACTCTTGTTTGCTGGAATTGAATGACTTCCTCTGATTGATGGTTCATGGGCAATATTTTTATAATGAATATAGACGTTAATAAAGATACAAAACATAATGTCAAGGTCATTGAATGAAAAATACTCCTTGTAACAATAAGAGGAGCCTAATTAGCATGAGGTGATATGAAAGACTCATTATTTAGGAATTAAACAACTTCACATTAGCACGAAATGCATAACGAATGATTGCTTTCGCAGATGGAAGTAAGTAGATTTACAAATTCAATGGAGTTTAAATTTTTGTCATGTATTTAATATACTAGGTTGTTTAGCGACATTTGTCATTTTCATCATCAATGTATCAAAATTTGTGCTTGCAATTAAAAGAGGAGTCTTGCTAACAAGAAATGATTGGAGGTACTGTTTATTTTCGAACCCAACCAATTATTATCAACAAGAAATGCGAATTAAGATGGAGTACTCTTGTTTGTTGGAATTGAATGAATTCCTCTGATTGATGGTTCATGGGCAATATTTTTATAATGAATATAGTCGTTAATAAAGATACAAAACATAATGTCAAGGTCATTGAATGGAAAATAATCCTTGTAACAGAAACAGGAGCATAATTAGCATGAGGTGATATGAATGCCTCATTATTTAGGAATTAAACAACTTCACATTAGCACGAAATGCATAATGAATGATTGCTTTCGTAGATGGAAGTAAGTAGATTTAGAATTTCAATGGAGTTTAAATCTTTGTCATTTCATTAATATACTAGGTTGTTTAGCAACATTTGTCATTTTCATCATCAATGTATCAAAATGTGTGCTTGCAATTAAAAGAGGAGCACTGCTAATGAGAAATGATGGGAGGTATTCTTTATTTTAGAACTCAACCAATTATTTTCAACAAGAAATGCGAATCAAGATGGAGTACTCTTCTTTGTTGGAATTGAATGAATTCCTCTGATGCATGCTTCATGGGCAATATTTTTATGATGAATATAGACGTTAATAATGAAACAAAACATAATTTCAAGGTCATAGAATTAACAATACTCCTTGCAAAATTAAGAGGAGCCTAATTAGCATGAGGTGATATGAAAGTCTCATTATTTATTAATTAAACAACTTCACATTAGCAAGATATTCATAATGAATTAATGCTTTCGCAGATGGAAATTTGTAGATTTAGAATTTCAATGGAGTTTAAATTTTTGTCATGTCATTAATATAGTAGGTTGTTTAGCCACATTTGTCATTTTCATCATCAATGTATCAAAATGTGTGCTTGCAATTAAAAGAGGAGCCTTGTTAACAAGAAATGATGAGAGGTACTCTTTATTTTGGAACTCAACCAATTATTATCAACAAGAAATGTGAATCAAGATGAAGTACACTTGTTTGTTGAAATTGAATGAATTCCTTTGATGGATGGTTCGTGGGCAATATTTTTATAATGAATATAGACGTTAATAATGAAACAAAACATAATGTCAAGGTCATTGAATGAACAATACTCCTTGTAACAATAAGAGGAGCCTCATTAGCATGAGGTGATATGAAAGTCTCATTATTTAGGAATTAAACAACTACACAATAGCACGACATTCATAATGAATGATTGCTTTCGCAGAGGGAAGTAAGTAGATTTAGAATTTGAATGGAGTTTAAATTTTTGTCATGTCATTAATATACTAGGTTGTTTAGCCACATTTGTCATTTTCATCATCAATTTATCAAAATATGTGCTTGAAATTAAAAGAGGAGCGCTGTTAACAAGAAATGATGGGAGGTACTCTCTATTTTGCAACTCAACTAATTATTATCAACAAGAAATGCGCATCAAGATGGAGGACTCTTGTTTGATGGAATTGAATGAATTCCTCTGATGGATGGTTCATGGGCAATATTTTTATAATGAATATAGACGTTAATAATGAAACAAAACATTATGTCAAGGACATTGAATGAACAATACTCCTTGTAACAATAAGAGGAGCCTGATTAGCATGAGGTGATATTAACGTCTCATTATTTAGGAATTAAACAACTTCACATTAGCATGAAATTCATAATCAATAATTGCTTTCGCAGATGGAAGTAAGTAGATTTAGAATTTCAATGGAGTTTAAATTTTTGTCATGTCATTAATATACTAGGTTGTTTAGCCACATTTGTCATTTTCATCATGAATGTTTCAAAATGTGTGCTTGCAATTAAAAGAGGAGCCCTGCTAACAACAAATGATGGGCGGTACACTTCATTTTGGAACTCAACCAATTATTATCAATAAGAAATGCGAATCAACGTGGAGGTCTCTTGCTTGTTGGAATTGAATGAATTCCTCTAATTGATGGGTCATGGGCAATATTTTTATAATGAATATAGATGTTAATAATGAAACAAAACATAATATCAAGTTCATTGAATGACAAATACTCCTTGTAACAATAAGAGGAGCCTAATTAGCTTGCGGTGATATGAAAGTCTCATTATTTAGGAATTAAACAACTTCACATTAGCATGAAATGCATAACAAATGATTGCTTTCGTAGATGGAAGTAAGTAGATTTAGAATTTCAATGGAGTTGAAATTTTTGTTATTTCATTAATATACTAGGTTGTTTAGCAACATTTGTCATTTTCATCATGAATGTATCAAAATGTGTGCTTGCAATTAAAAGAGGAGCACTACTAACAAGAAATGATGAAAGGTACTCTTTATTTTGGAACTCAACTAATTATTATCAACAAGAAATGCGAATCAAGATGGAGTACTCTTGTTTGCTGGAATTGAATGATTCCTCTGATGGATGGTTCATGGGCAATATGTTGATAATGTATATATCGTTAATAAAGATACAAAACATAATGTCAAGGTCATTGAATGAAAAATACTCCTTGTAACAATAAGAGAAGCCTAATTAACATGAGGTGATATGAAAGTCTCATTATTTAGGAATTAAACAACTTCACATTAGCACAAAATGCATAATGAATGATTGCTTTCGTAGATGGAAGTAAGAAGATTTAGAATTTCAATGGAGTTGAAATTTTTGTCATTTCATTAATATACTAGGTTGTTTAGCAACATTTGTCATTTTCATCATCAATGTATCAAAATGTGTGCTTGCAATTGAAAGACGAGCACTGCTAACAAGAAATGATGGGAGGTACACTTTATTTTGGAACTCAACCAATTATTATCAACAAGAAATGTGAATCAAGATGGAGTACTCTTGTTTGGTGGAATTGAATGAATTCCTCTGATGGATGGTTCATGGGCAATATTTTTATAATAAATATAGACGTTAGTAATGAAACAAAACATAATGTCAAGGACATTGAATGAACAATACTCCTTGTAACAATAATAGGAGCCTAATTAGCATGAGGTGATATGAAAGTCTCATTAGTTAGGAATTAGACAACTTCACATTAGCACGAAATGCATAATGAATGATTGCTTTCGTAGATGGAAGTAAGTAGATTTAGAATTTCAATGGAGTTTAAATTTTTGTCATTTCATTAATATACTAGGTTGTTTAGCAACATTTGTCATTTTCATCATCAATGTATCAAAATGTGTGCTTGCAATTAAAAGAGGAGCACTGCTAACAAGAAATGATGGGAGGTACTCTTTATTTTGGAACTCACCTAATTATTATCAACAAGAAATGCGAATCAAGATGGAGTACTCTTGTCTGCTGGAATTGAATGAATTCCTCTGATGGATGGTTCATGGGCAATATTTTGATAATGTATATATCATTAATAAAGATACAAAACATAATGTCAAGGTCATTGAATGAAAAATACTCCTTGTAACAATAAGAGGAGCCTAATTAGCATGAGGTGATATGAAAGTCTCATTATTTAGGAATTAAACAACTTCACATTAGCACGAAATGCATAAAGAATGATTGCTTTCGCAGATGGATGTAAGTAGATTTAGAATTTCAATGGAGTTTAAATGTTTGTCATGTATTTAATATACTAGGTTGTTTGGCGGCATTTGTCATTTTCATCATCAATGTATCAAAATGTGTGCTTCCAATTAAAAGAGGAGTCTTGCTAACAAGAAATGATCAGATGTACTATTTATTTTGGAACCCAACCAATTATTATCAACAAGAAATGCGAATTAAGATGGAGTACTCTTGTTTGTTGGAATTGAATGAATTCCTATGATTGATGGTTCATGGGCAATATTTTTATAATGAATATAGTCCTTAATAAATATACAAAACATAAAGTCAAGGTCATTGAATGAAAAATACTCCTTGTAACAGAAACAGGAGCGTAATTAGCATGAGTTGATATGAAAGCCTCATTATTTAGGAATTAAACAACTTCACATTAGCAAGAAATTCATTATGAATGATTGCTTTCGTAGATGGAAGTAAGTAGATTTAGAATTTCAATGGAGTTTAAATTTTTTTCATTTCATTAATATACTATTTTGTTCGGCAACATTTGTCATTTTCATTATCAATGTATCAAAATGTGTGCTTGCAATTGAAAGAGGAGCACTGCTAACAAGAAATGATGGGAGGTTCTCTTTATTTTGGAACTCAACTAATTATTGTCAACAAGAAATGCGAATCAAGATGGAGTACTCTTGTTTGCTGGAATTGAATGAATTCCTCTAATGGATGGTTCCTGGGCATTATGTTGATAATCTATAGATCGTTAATAAAGAGACAAAACATAATGTCAAGGTCATTGAATGAAAAATACTCCATGTAACAATAAGTGGAGCCTAATTAGCTTGAGGTGATATGAAAGTCTCATTATTTAGGAATTAAACAACTTCACATTAGCACGAAATGTATAATGAATGATTGCTTTCACAGATAGAAGTAAGTAGATTTAGAATTTCAATGGAGTTTAAATTTTTGTCATGTATTTAATATACTAGGTTGTTTAGCCACATTTGTCATTTTCATCATCAATGTATCAAAATGTGTGCTTGCAATTAAAAGAGGAGCCCTGCTATCAAGAAATGTTAGGAGGTTCTATTTATTTTAGGACTCAACCAATTATTATCAGCAAGAAATGCGAATAAAGATGGAGTACTCTTGTTTGGTGTAATTGAATGAATTCCTCTTATTGATGGTTCATGGGCAATATTTTTATAATGAATATAGTCGACAATAAAGATACAAAACATAATGTCAAGGTCATTGAATGAAAAATACTCCTTGTAACAAAAACAGGAGCATAATTAGCATGAGGTGATATGAAAGTCTCATTATTTAGGAATTAAACAACTTCACATTTGCACGAAATGCATAATGAATGATTGCTTTCATAGATGCAAGTATGTTGATTTAGAATTTCAATGGATTTTAAATTTTTGTCATGTATTTAATATACTAGGTTCTTTTGCGAAATTTGTCATTTTCATCATCAATGTATCAAAATGTGTGCTTACAATTAAAAGTGGAGCCCAGCTAACAAGAAATGATGGGAGGCTCTATTTATTTTGGAACTGAACCAATTATTATCAGCAAGAAATGTGAATCAAGATGGAGTACTCTTGTTTGCTGGAATTGAATGACTTCCTCTGATTGATGGTTCATGGGCAATATTTTTATAATGAATATATTCGTTAATAAAGATACAAAACATAATGTCAAGGTCATTGAATGAAAAATACTCCTTGTAACAATAAGAGGAGACTAATTAGCATGAGGTGATATGAAAGTCTCATTATTTAGGAATTAAACAACTTCACATTAGCACGAAATGCATAACGAATGATTGCTTTCGCAGATGGAAGTAAGTAGATTTACAATTTTAATGGAGTTTAAATTTTTGTCACGTATTTAATATACTAGGTTGTTTAGCGACATTTGTCATTTTCATCATGAATGTATCAAAATGTGTGCTTGCAATTAAAAGAAAAGTCTTGCTAACAAGAAATGATCGGATGTGCTGTTTATTTTGGAACCCAACCAATTATTATCAAGAAGAAATGCGAATTAAGATGGAGTACTCTTGTTTGTTGGAATTGAATGAATTCCTATGATTGATGGTTCATGGGCAATATTTTTATAATGAATATAGTCGTTAATAAAGATACAAAACATAATGTCAAGGTCATTGAATGAAAAATACTCGTAACAGAAACAGGAGCATAATTAGCATGAGGTGATATGAAAGCCTCATTATTTAGGAATTAAACAACTTTACATTAGCAAGAAATTCATAATGGATGATTGCTTTCACAGATGGAAGTAAGTAGATTTAGAATTTCAATGGAGTTTAAATTTTTGTCATGTCATTAATATACTATGTTGTTCGGCAACATTTGTCATTTTCATCATCAATGTATCAAAATGTGTGCTTGCAATTGAAAGAGGAGCACTGCTAATAAGAAATGATGGGAGGTACTCTTTATTTTGGAACTCAACCAATTATTATCAACAAGAAATGCGAATCAAGGTGGAGTACTCTTGCTTGGTGGAATTGAATGAATTCCTCTGATGGATGGTTCATGGGCAATATTTTTATAATGAATATAGACGTTAGTAATGAAACAAAACATAATGTCAAGGACATTGAATGAACAATACTCCTTGTAACAATAAGAGGAGCCTAATTAGCATGAGGTGATATGAAAGTCTCGTTAGTTAGGAAGTCAACAACTTCACATTAGCACAAAATGCATAATGAATGATTGCTTTCGTAGATGGAAGTAAGTAGATTTAGAATTTCAATGGAGTTTAAATTTTTATCGTTTCATTAATATACTAGGTTGTTTAGCAACATTTGTCATTTTCATCATCAATGTATCAAAATGTGTGCTTGCAATTAAAAGAGGAGCACTGCTAACAAAAATGATGGGAGGTAGTATTTATTTTGGAACTCAGATAAATATTATCCACAAGAAATGCGAATCAAGATGGAGTACTCTTGTTTGCTGGAATTGAATGAATTCCTTTGATGGATGGTTCATAGGCAATATTTTTATAATGAATATAGACGTTAATAATGAAACAAAACATAATGTCAAGGTCATTGAATGAACAATACTTTTTGTAACAATAAGAGGAGCCTCATTAGCATGAGGTGATATGAAAGTCTCATTATTTAGGAATTAAACAACTTCACAATAGCACGAAATTCATAATGAATGATTGCTTTCGCAGATGGAAGTAAGTAGATTTAGAATTTCAATGGATTTTAAATTTTTGTCATTATATTAATATACTAGGTTGTTTAGCCACATTTGTCATTTTCATCATCAATGTAACAAAATTTGTGCTTGAAATTAAAAGAGGGGCCCTATTAACAAGAAATGATGGGAGGTACTCTTTATTTTTGAACTCAACCAATTATTATGAACAAGAAATGCGAATCAAGATGGAGTACTCTTGCTTGGTGGAATTGAATGAATTCCTCTGATTGATGGTTCATGGCCAATATTTTTATAATGAATATAGTCGTTAATAAAGATACAAAACATAATGTCAAGGTCATTGAATGACAAATACACCTTGTAACAATAAGAGGAGCCTAATTAGCATGAGGTGCTATGAAAGTCTCATTATTTAGGAATTAAACAACTTCACATTAGCACGAAATGCATAAATAATGATTGCTTTCGTAGATGGAAGGAAGTAGATTTAGAATTTCAATGGAGTTTAAATTTTTGTCATTCCATTAATATACTAGTTTGTTCGGCAACATTTGTCATTTTCATCATCAATGTATCAAAATGTGTGCTTGCAATTAGAAGAGGAGCACTGCTAACAAGAAATGATGGCAGGTACTCTTTATTTTGGAACTCAACGAATTATTATCAACAAGAAATGCGAATCAAGATGGAGTACTCTTGTTTGCTAGAATTGTATGAATTCCTTTGATGGATGGTTCATGGGCAATATTTTTATAATGAATATAGACGTTAAGAATGAAACAAAACATAATGTCAAGGTCATTGAGTGAACAATACTCTTTTTATCAATAAGAGGAGCCTCATTAGCATGAGGTGATATGAAAGTCCCATTATTTAGGAATTAAACAACTTCACAATAGCACGAGATTCATAATGAATGATTGCTTTCGCAGATGGAAGTAAATAGATTTAGAATTTCAATGGAGTTTAAATTTTTTTCATGTCATTAATATACTAGGTTGTTTAGCCACAATTGTCATTTTCATCATCAATGTATCAAAATGTGTGCTTGAAATTAAAAGAGGAGCCCTGTTAACAAGAAATGATGGGAGGTACTCTTTATTTTGCAACTCAACAAATTATTATCAACAAGAAATGTGAATCAAGAAGGAGTACTCTTGTTTGTTGGAATTGAATAAATTCCTCTGATGGATGGTTCATGGACAATATTTTTATAATGAATATAAACGTTAATAATGAAACAAAACATAATGTCAAGAACATTGAATGAACAATACTCCTTGTAACAATAAGAGGAGCCTAATTAGCATGAGGTGATATGAAAGTCTTATTATTTAGGAATTAAACAACTTCACATTAGCACGAAATGCATAATGAATGATTGCTTTCGTAGATGGAAGTAAGAAGATTTAGAATTTCAATGGAGTTGAAATTTTTGTCATTTCATTAATATACTAGGTTGTTTAGCAACATTTGTCATTTTCATCATCAATGTATCAAAATGTGTGCTTGCAATTAAAAGAGGAGCACTGCTAACAAGAAATGATGGGAGGATCTCTTTATTTTGGAACTCAACTAATTATTATCAACAAGAAATACGAATCAAGATGGAGTACTCTTGTTTGCTGGAATTGAATGAATTCCTCTGATGGATGGTTCCTGGGCAATATGTTGATAATGTATAGATCCTTAATAAAGAGACAAAACATAATGTCAAGGTTATTGAATGAAAAATACTCCATGTAACAATAAGTGGAGCCTAATTAGCTTAAGGTGATATGAAAGTCTCATTATTTAGGAATTAAACAACTTCACATTAGCACGAAATGCATAATGAATGATTGCTTTCGCAGATAGAAGTAAGTAGATTTAGAATTTCAATGGAGTTTAAATTTTTGTCATGTATTTAATATACTAGGTTGTTTAGCGATATTTGTCATTTTCATCGTCAATGTATCAAAATGTTTGCTTGCAATAAAAAGAGGAGCCCTCATAACAAGAAATGTTGGGAGGTTCTATTTATTTTGGAACTCAACCAATTATTATCAGCAAGAAATGCGAATAACGATGGAGTACTCTTGTTTGGTGGAATTGAATGAATTCCTCTGATTGATGGTTCATGGGCAATATTTTTATAATGAATATAGTCATTAATAAAGATACAAAACATAATGTCAAGGTCATTGAATGAAAAATACTCCTTGTAACAGAAACAGGAGCATAATTAGCATGACGTGATCTGAAAGTCTCATTATTTAGGAATTAAACAACTTCACATTAGCAAGAAATTCATAATGAATGATTGCTTTCGCAGATGGAAGTATGTAGATTTAGAATTTCAATGGAATTTAAATTTTTGTCATGTCATTAATATACTAGGTTGTTTAGCCACATTTGTCATTTTCATCATCAATGTATCAAAATGTGTGCTTGCAATTAATAGAGGAGCCTGGCTAATAAGAAAGGATGGCAGGTACTCTTTATTTTGGAACTTAACCAATTATTATCATCAAGAAATGCGAATCAAGATGGAGTACTCTTGTTTGTTGGATTTGAATGAATTCTTCTGATGGATGGTTCATGGGCAATATTTTTATAATGAATATAAACGTTAATAATGAAACAAAACATAATGTCAAGAACATTGAATGAACAATACTCCTTGTAACAATAAAAGGAGCCTAATTAGCATGAGGTGATATGAAAGTCTCATTATTTAGGAATTAAACAACTTCACATTAGCACGAAATGCATAACGAATGATTGCTTTCGTAGATGGAAGTAAGAAGATTTAGAATTTCAATGGAGTTGAAATTTTTGTCATTTCATTAATATACTAGGTTGTTTAGCAACATTTGTCATTTTCATCATGAATGTATCAAAATGTGTGCTCGCAATTAAAAGAGGAGCACTGCTAACAAGAAATGATGGGAGGTACTCTTTATTTTGGAACCCAACCAATTATTATCAAGAAGAAATGCGAATTAAGATGGAGTACTCTTGTTTGTTGGAATTGAATGAATTCCTATGATTGATGGTTCATGGGCAATATTTTTATAATGAATATAGTCGTTAATAAAGATACAAAACATAATGTCTAGGTCATTGAATGAAAAATACTCCTTGTAACAGAAACAAGAGCATAATTAGCATGAGGTGATATGAAAGCCTCATTATTTAGGAATTACACAACTTCACATTAGCAAGAAATTCATAATGAATGATTGCTTTCGCAGATGGAAGTAAGTAGATTTAGAATTTCAATGGAGTTTAAATTATTGTCATGTCATTAATATACTAGGTTGTTCGGCAACATTTGTCATTTTCATCATCAATGTATCAAAATGTGTGCTTGCAATTGAAAGAGGAGCACTGCTAACAAGAAATGATGGGAGGTACTCTTTATTTTGGAACTCAACCAATTATTATCAACAAGAATTGCAAATCAAGGTGGAGTACTCTTGCTTGGTGGAATTGAATGAATTCCTCTGATGGATGGTTGATGGGCAATATTTTTATAATGAATATAGACGTTAGTAATGAAACAAAACATAATGTCAAGGACATTGAATGAACAATACTCCTTGTAACAATAAGAGGAGCCTAATTAGCATGAGGTGATATGAAAGTCTCGTTAGTTAGGAATTAAACGACTTCACATTAGCACGAAATGCATAATGAATGATTGCTTTCGTAGATGGAAGTAAGTAGATTTAGAATTTCAATGGAGTTTAAATTTTTGTCATTTCATTAATATACTAGGTTGTTTAGCAACATTTGTCATTTTCATCAT
Source organism: Ceriops zippeliana (assembly GCA_037897445.1). Taxonomy (NCBI): domain Eukaryota; kingdom Viridiplantae; phylum Streptophyta; class Magnoliopsida; order Malpighiales; family Rhizophoraceae; genus Ceriops; species Ceriops zippeliana. Next base: position 20,415 of record JBAPLH010002039.1, read on the forward strand.
CAATGTATCAAAATGTGTGCTTGCAATTAAAAGAGGAGCACTACTAACAAGAAATGATGGGAGGTACTCTTTATTCTGGAACTCAGCTAATTATTATCAAAAGAAATGCGAATCAAGATGGAGTACTCTTGTTTGCTAAAATTGAATGAATTCTTCTGATTGATGGTTCATGGGCAATATTTTGATAATGTATATATCATTAATAAAGATACAAAACATAATGTCAAGGTCATTGAATGAAAAATACTCCTTGTAACAATAAGAGGAGCCTAATTAGCATGAGATGATATGAAAGTCTCATTATTTAGGAATTAAACAACTTCACATTAGCAAGAAATGCATAACGAATGATTGCCTTCACAGATGGATGTAAGTAGATTTAGAATTTCAATGGAGTTTAAATTTTTGTCCTGTATTTAATATACTAGGTTGTTTAGCGACATTTGTCATTTCCATCATGAATGTATCAAAATGTGTGCTTGCAATTAAAAGAGGAGTCTTGCTAACAAGAAATGATGGGAGGTACTCTTTATTTTGGAACTCAACCAATTATTATCAACAAGAAATGCAAATCAAGGTGGAGTACTCTTGCTTGGTGGAATTGAATGAATTCCTCTGATGGATGGTTGATGGGCAATATTTTTATAATGAATATAGACGTTAGTAATGAAACAAAACATAATGTCAAGGACATTGAATGAACAATACTCCTTGTAACAATAAGAGGAGCCTAATTAGCATGAGGTGATATGAAAGTCTCGTTAGTTAGGAATTAAACAACTTCACATTAGCACGAAATGCATAATGAATGATTGCTTTCGTAGATGGAAGTAAGTAGATTTAGAATTTAAATGCAGTTTAAATTTTTGTCATGTCAATAATATACTAGGTTGTTTAGCCACATTTGTCATTTTCATCATCAATGTATCAAAATGTGTGCTTGCAATTAAAAGAGGAGCACTACTAACAAGAAATGATGGGAGGTACTCTTTATTCTGGAACTCAGCTAATTATTATCAAAAGAAATGCGAATCAAGATGGAGTACTCTTGTTTGCTAAAATTGAATGAATTCTTCTGATTGATGGTTCATGGGCAATATTTTGATAATGTATATATCATTAATAAAGATACAAAACATAATGTCAAGGTGATTGAATGAAAAATACTCCTTGTAACAATAAGAGGAGCCTAATTAGCATGAGATGATATGAAAGTCTCATTATTTAGGAATTAAACAACTTCACATTAGCAAGAAATGCATAACGAATGATTGCCTTCACAGATGGATGTAAGTAGATTTAGAATTTCAATGGAGTTTAAATTTTTGTCCTGTATTTAATATACTAGGTTGTTTAGCGACATTTGTCATTTCCATCATGAATGTATCAAAATGTGTGCTTGCAATTAAAAGAGGAGTCTTGCTAACAAGAAATGATGGGAGGTACTCTTTATTTTGGAACTCAACCAATTATTATCAACAAGAAATGCAAATCAAGGTGGAGTACTCTTGCTTGCTTGGTGGTGGAATTGAATGAATTCCTCTGATGGATGGTTGATGGGCAATATTTTTATAATGAATATAGACGTTAGTAATGAAACAAAACATAATGTCAAGGACATTGAATGAACAATACTCCTTGTAACAATAAGAGGAGCCTAATTAGCATGAGGTGATATGAAAGTCTCGTTAGTTAGGAATTAAACAACTTCACATTAGCACGAAATGCATAATGAATGATTGCTTTCGTAGATGGAAGTAAGTAGATTTAGAATTTAAATGCAGTTTAAATTTTTGTCATGTCAATAATATACTAGGTTGTTTAGCCACATTTGTCATTTTCATCATCAATGTATCAAAATGTGTGCTTGCAATTAAAAGAGGAGCCCCGCTAACAAGAAATGATGGCAGGTACTCTTTATTTTGGAATTCAACCAATTATTATGAACAAGAAATGCGAATCAAGATGGAGTACTCTTGCTTGGTGGAATTGAATGAATTCCTCTGATTGATGGTTCGTGGCCAATATTTTTATAATGAATATAGTCGTTAATAAAGATACAAAACATAATGTCAAGATCATTGAATGACAAATACTCCTTGTAACAATAAGAGGAGCCTAATTAGCATGAGGTGATATGAAAGTCTCATTATTTAGGAATTAAACAACTTCACATTAGCACCAAATGCATAAATAATGATTACTAACAACAAATGATGGGAGGTACTCTTTATTCTGGAACTCAGCTAATTATTATCAACAAGAAATGCGAATCAACATGGAGTACTCTTGTTTGCTGGAATTGAATGAATTCCTTTGATGTATGGTTCATAGGCAATATTTTTATAATGAATATAGACATTAATAATGAAACAAAACATAATGTCAAGGTCATTGAATGAACAATACTCCTTGTAACAATAAGAGGAGCCTCATTAGCATGAGGTGATATGAAAGTCTCATTATTTAGGAATTAAACAACTTCACAATAGCACGAAATTCATAATGAATGATTGCTTTTGCAGATGGAAGTGAGTAGATTTAGAATTTCAATGGAGTTTAAATTTTTGTCATGTCATTAATATACTAGGTTGTTTAGCAACATTTGTCATTTTTATCATCAATGTATCAAAATGTGTACTTGCAATTAAAAGAGGAGCACTACTAACAAGAAATGATGGGAGGTACTCTTTATTTTGGAACTCAACTAATTATTATCAACAAGAAATGCGAATCAAGATTGAGTACTCTTGTTTGCTAGAATTGAATGAATTCCTTTGATGGATGGTTCATGGGCAATATTTTTATAATGAATATAGACGTTAATAATGAAACAAAACATAACAATACTCCTTGTAACAATAAGAGGAGCCTCATTAGCATGAGGTGATATGAAAGTCTCATTATTTAGGAATTAAACTACTTCACAATAGAACGAGATTCATAATGAATGATTGCTTTCGCAGATGGAAGTAAATAGATTTAGAATTTCAATGGAGTTTAAATTTTTGCCATGTCATTAATATACTAGGTTGTTTAGCCACATTAGTCATTTTCATCATCAGTGTATCAAAATGTGTGCTTGAAATTAAAAGAGGAGCCCTATTAACAAGAAATGATGGGAGGTACGCTTTATTTTGCAACTCAACCAATTATTATCAACAAGAAATGCGAATCAAGATGGAGTACTCTTGTTTGTTGGAATTGAATGAATTCCTCTGATGGATGGTTCATGGGCAATATTTTTATAATGAATATAGACATTAATAATGAAACAAAACATAATGTCAAGGACATTGAATGAACAATACTCCTTGTAACAATAAGAGGAGCCTAATTAGCAAGAGGTGATATGAAAGTCTCATTATTTAGGAATTAAACAACTTCACATTAGCAAGAAATTCATAATCAATGATTGCTTTCGCAGATGGAAGCAAGTAGATTTAGAATTTCAATGGAGTTTAAATTTTTGTCATGTCATTAATATACTAGGTTGTTTAGCCACATTTGTCATTTTCATCATGAATGTTTCAAAATGTGTGCTTGCAATTAAAAGAAGAGCCCTACTAACAACAAATGATGGGCGGTACACTTCATTTCATTAATATACTAGGTTGTTTAGCAACATTTGTCATTTTCATCATCAATGTATCAAAATGTGTACTTGCAATTAAAAGAGGAGCACTACTAACAAGAAATGATGGGAGGTACCCTTTATTTTGGAACTCACCTAATTATTATCAACAAGAAATGCGAATCAAGATGGAGTACTCTTGTTTGCTGGAATTGAATGAATTCCTCTGATGGATGGTTCATGGGCAATATGTTGATAATGTATATATCGTTAAGAAAGATACAAAACATAATGTCAAGGTCATTGAATGAAAAATACTCCTTGTAACAATAAGAGGAGCCTAATTAGCATGAGGTGATATGAAAGTCTCATTATTTAGAAATTAAACAACTTCACATTAGCACGAAATACATAATGAATGAGTGCTTTCATAGATGGAAGTAAGTAGATTTAGAATTTCAATGGAGTTGAAATTTTTTTCATTTCATCTATATACTAGGTTGTTTAGCAGCATTTGTCATTATCATCATCAATGTATCAAAATGTGTGCTTGCAATGAAAAGAGGAGCACTGCTAACAAGAAATGATGGGAGGTACTCTTTATTTTGGAACTCAACTAATTATTATCAACAAGAAATGCGAATCAAGATGGAGTACTCTTGTTTGTTGGGATTGAATGAATTCCTTTGATGGATGGTTCATGGGCAATATTTTTATAATGAATATAGTCCTCAATAAAGATACAAAACATAATGTCAAGGTCATTGAATGAAAAATACTCCTTGTAACAGAAACAGGAGCATAATTAGCATGAGGTGATATGAAAGCCTCATTATTTAGGAATTAAACAACTTCACATTAGCAAGAACTTCGTAATGAATGATTGCTTTCGCAGATGGAAGTAAGTAGATTTAGAATTTCAATGGAATTTAAATTTTTGTCATGTCATTAATATAATAGGTTGTTTAGCCACATTTGTCATTTTCATCATGAATGTATCAAAATGTGTGCTTGCAATTAAAAGAGGAGTCTTGCTAACAAGAAATGATAGGAGGTACCCTTTATTTTGCAACTCAACCAATTATTATCAACAAGAAATGCGAATCAAGATGGAGTAATCTTGTTTATTGGAATTGAATGAATTCCTTTGATGGATGGTTCATGGGCAATATTTTTATAATGAAATATAGACCTTAATAATGAAACAAAACATAATGTCAAGGTCATTGAATGAACAATACTCCTTGTAACAATAAGAGGAGCCTAATTAGCATGAGGTGATATGAAAATCTCATTATTTAGGAATTAAACAACTTCACATTAGCAAGAAATTCATTATTTAGGGTTTAATGATTGCTTTCGTAGATGGAAGTAAGTAGATTTAGAATTTCAATGGAGTTTAAATTTTTTTCATGTCATTAAGATACTAGGTTTGTTTAGCCACATATGTCATTTTCATCATCAATGTATCAAAAATGTGTGCTTGCAATTAAAAGAGGAGTCTTGCTAACAAGAAATGATGGGAGGTACTCTTTATTTTGGAACTCAACCAATTATTTTCAACAAGAAATGCGAATCAAGATGGAGTACACTTCTTTGTAGGAATTGAATAAATTCCTCTGATGGATGCTTCATGGGCAATATTTTTATAATGAATATAGACCTTAATAATGAAACAAAACATAATGTCAAGGACATTGAATGAACAATACTCCTTGTAACAATAAGAGGAGCCTAATTAGCACGATGTGATATGAAAGTCTTATTATTTAGGAATTAAACAACTTCACATTAGCAAGAAATTCATAATGAATGATTGCTTTCGCAAATGGAAGCAAGTAGATTTAGAATTTCAATGGAGTTTAAATTTTTGTCATGTCATTAAAATACTAGGTTGTTTAGCTACATTTGTCATTTTCATCATGAATGTTTCAAAATGTGTGCTTGCAATTAAAAGAGGAGCCCTGCTAACAACAAATGTTGGGCGGTACACTTCATTTTGGAACTCAACCAATTATTAGCAATAAGAAATGCGAATCAACGTGGCTGTCTCTTGCTTGATGGAATTGAATGAATTCCTCTAATTGATGGGTCATAGGCAATATTTTTATAATGAATATAGACGTTAATAATGAAACAAAACATACTGTCAAGTTCATTGAATGACAAATACTCCTTGTAACAATAAGAGGAGCCTAATTAGCTTGCGGTGATATGAAAGTCTCATTATTTAGGAATTAAATAACTTCATATTAGCACGAGATTCTTAATGAATGATTGCTTTCGTAGATGGAAGTAAGTAGATTTAGAATTTCAATGGAGTTTAAATTTTTGTCATTTCATTCATATACTAGGTTATTTAGCAACATTTGTCATTTTCATCATCAATGTATCAAAATGTGTGCTTGCAATTAAAAGAGGTGCACTACTAACAAGAAATGATGGGAGGTACTCTTTATTTTGGAACTCACCTAATTATTATCAACAAGAAATGCGAATCAAGAAGGAGTACTCTTGTTTGCTGGAATTGAATGTATTCCTCTGATGGACGGTTCATGGGCAATATGTTGATATTGTATATATCGTTAACAAAGATAGAAAACATAATGTCAAGGACATTGAATGAAAAATACTCCTTGTAACAATAAGAGGAGCCTAATTAGCATGAGGTGATATGAAAGTCTCATTATTTAAGAATTAAACAACTTCACATTAGCACGAAATGTCTAATGAATGATTGCTTTCGTAGATGGAAGTAAGTAGATTTAGAATTTCAATGGAGTTGAAATTTTTGTCATTTCATTAATATACTAGGTTGTTTAGTAGCATTTGTCATTTTCATCATCAATGTATCAAAATGTGTGCTTGCAATTAAAAGAGGAGCATTACTAACAAGAAATGATGGGAGGTACTCTTTATTTTGGAACTCAACCAATTATTATCAGCAAGAAATGTGAATCAAGATGGAGTCCTCTTGTTTGCTGGAATTGTATGACGTCCTCTGATTGATGGTTCATGGGCAATATTTTTATAATGAATATATTCGTTAATAGAGATACAAAACATAACGTCAAGGTCATTGAATGAAAAATACTCCTTGTAACAATAAGTGGAGCCTAATTAGCTTGAGGTGATATGAAAGTCTCATTATTTAGGAATTAAACAACTTCACATTAGCACGAAATGCATAATGAATGACTGCTTTCGCAGATGGAAGTAAGTAGATTTAGAATTTCAATGGAGTTTAAATTTTTGTCATTTCATTAATATACTAGGCTGTTTACCATCATTTGTCATTTTCATCATCAATGTATCAAAATGTGTGCTTGCAATTAAAAGAGGAGCCCTGCTAACAAGAAATGGTGGGAGGTTCCCTTTATTTTGGAACTCAACCAATTATTATCAGCAAGAAATGCGAATGAAGATGGAGTACTCTTGTTTGGTGGAATTGAATGAATTCCTCTGTTTCATGGTTCATGGGCAATATTTTTATAATGAATATAGTCCTTAATAAAGATAGAAAACATAATGTAAAGGTCATTGATTGAAAAATTCTCCTTGTAATAGAAACAAGAGCATAATTAGCATGAGGTGATTTGAAAGTCTCATTATTTAGGAATTAAACAACTTCACAATAGCAAGAAATTCATAATGAATGATTGCTTTCACAGATGGAAGTAAGTAGATTTAGAATTTCAATGGAATTTAAATTTTTGTCATGTCATTAATATACTAGGTTGTTTAGCCACATTTGTCATTTTCATCATCAATGTATCAAAATGTGTGCCTACAATTAAAAGAGGAGCCTTGCTAATAAGAAAGGATGGGAGGTACTCTTTATTTTGGAACTCAACCACTTATTATCAACAAGAAATGCGAATCAAGATGGAGTACTCTTGTTTGTTGGAATTGAATGAATTCATTCTGATGGATGGTTCATGGGCAATATTTTTATAATGAATATAGACGTTAATAATGAAACAAAACATAATGTCAAGGACATTGAATGAACAATACTCCTTGTAACAATAAGAGGAGCCTAATTAGCATGAGGTGATATGAAAGTCTCATTATTTAGGAATTAAACAACTTCACATTAGCATGAAATGCATAATGAATGATTGCTTTCGTAGATGGAAGTAAGTAGATTTCTAATTTCAATGGAGTTGAAATTTTTGTCATTTCATTAATATACTAGGTTGTTTAGCAACATTTGTCATTTTCATCATCAATGTATCAAAATGTGTGCTTGCAATTAAAAGAGGAGCACTGCTAACAAGAAATAATGGGAGTTTCTCTTTATTTTGGAACTCAACCAATTATTATCAACAAGAAATGCGAATCAAGATGGAGTACTCTTGCTTGGTGGAATTGAATTAATTCCTCTGATTGATGGTTCATGGCCAATATTTTTATAAACAATATAGTCGTTAATAAAGATACAAAACATAATGTCATGGTCATTGAAAGAAAAATACTCTTTGTAACAATAAGTGGAGCCTAATTAGTATGAGGTGATATGAAAGTCTCATTATTTAAGAATTAAACAACTTCACGTTTGCACGAAATGCATAACGAATGATTGCTTTCGTAGATGGAATTCTGTTGATTTAGAATTTGAATGGAGTTTAAATTTTTGTCATGTATTTAATATACTAGGTTCTTTTGCGAAATTTGTGATTTTCATCATCAATGTATCAAAATGTGTGCTTGGAATTAAAAGAGGAGCCCTGCTAACAAGAAATGATGGGAGGTTCTCTTTATTTTGGAACTCAACAAATTATTATCAGTTAGAAATGTGAATCAAGATGGAGTACTCTTGTTTGCTGGAATTGAATGACTTCCTCTGATTGATGGTTCATGGGCAATATTTTTATAATGAATATATTCGTTAATAAAGATACAAAATATAATGTCAAGGTCATTGAATGAAAAATACTCCTTGTAACAATAAGAGGAGCCTAATTAGCATGAGGTGATATGAAAGTCTCATTATTTAGGAATTAAACAACTTCACATAAGCACGAAATGCATAACGAATGATTGCTTTCGCAGATGGAAGTAAGTAGATTTAGAATTTCAATGGAGTTTAAATTTTTGTAATGTATTTAATATACTAGGTTGTTTAGCGACATTTGTCGTTTTCATCGTCAATGTATCAAAATGTGTGCTTGCAATTAAAAGAGGAGTCTTGCTAACAAGAAATGATCGGAGGTACTGTTTATTTTGGAACCCAACCAATTATTATCAAGAAGAAATGCGAATTAAGATGGAGTACTCTTGTTTGTTGGAATTGAATGAATTCCTATGATTGATGGTTCATGGGCAATATTTTTATAATGAATATAGTCGTTAATAAAGATACAAAACATAATGTCAAGGTCATTGAATGAAAAATACTCCTTGTAACAGAAACATGAGCATAATTAGCATGAGGTGATATGAAAGTCTCATTATTTAGGAATTAAAGAACTTCACATTAGCAAGAAATTCATAATCAATGATTGCTTTCGCAGATGGAAGCAAGTAGATTTAGAATTTCAATGGAGTTTAAATTTTTGTCATGTCATTAATATACTAGGTTGTTTAGCCACATTTGTCATTTTCATCATGAATGTTTCAAAATGTGTGCTTGCAATTAAAAGAAGAGCCCTACTAACAACAAATGATGGGCGGTACACTTCATTTCATTAATATACTAGGTTGTTTAGCAACATTTGTCATTTTCATCATCAATGTATCAAAATGTGTACTTGCAATTAAAAGAGGAGCACTACTAACAAGAAATGATGGGAGGTACCCTTTATTTTGGAACTCACCTAATTATTATCAACAAGAAACGTGAATCAAGATGGAGTACTCTTGTTTGCTGGAATTGAATGAATTCCTCTGATGGATGGTTCATGGGCAATATGTTGATAATGTATATATCGTTAACAAAGATACAAAACATAATGTCAAGGTCATTGAATGAAAAATACTCCTTGTAACAATAAGAGGAGCCTAATTAGCATGAGGTGATATGAAAGTCTCATTATTTATGAATTAAACAACTTCACATTAGCACGAAATACATAATGAATGAGTGCTTTCGTAGATGGAAGTAAGTAGATTTAGAATTTCAATGGAGTTGAAATTTTTTTCATTTCATTTATATACTAGGTTGTTTAGCAGCATTTGTGATTATCATCATCAATGTATCAAAATGTGTACTTGCAATGAAAAGAGGAGCACTGCTAACAAGAAATGATGGGAGGTACTCTTTATTTTGGAACTCAACTAATTATTATCAACAAGAAATGCGAATCAAGATGGAGTACTCTTGTTTGTTGGGATTGAATGAATTCCTTTGATGGATGGTTCATGGGCAATATTTTTGTAATGAATATAGTCCTCAATAAAGATACAAAACATAATGTCAAGGTCATTGAATGAAAAATACTCCTTGTAACAGAAACAGGAGCATAATTAGCATGAGGTGATATGAAAGCCTCATTATTTAGGAATTAAACAACTTCACATTAGCAAGAACTTCGTAATGAATGATTGCTTTCGCAGATGGAAGTAAGTAGATTTAGAATTTCAATGGAATTTAAATTTTTGTCATGTCATTAATATACTAGGTTGTTTAGCCACATTTGTCATTTTCATCATTAATGTATCAAAATGTGTGCTTGCAATTAAAAGAGGAGTCCTGCTAACAAGAAATGATAGGAGGTACCCTTTATTTTGCAACTCAACCAATTATTATCAACAAGAAATGCGAATCAAGATGGAGTAATCTTGTTTATTGGAATTGAATGAATTCCTTTGATGGATGGTTCATGGGCAATATTTTTATAATGAAAGATAGACCTTAATAATGAAACAAAACATAATGTCAAGGTCATTGAATGAACAATACTCCTTGTAACAATAAGAGGAGCCTAATTAGCATGAGGTGATATGAAAATCTCATTATTTAGGAATTAAACAACTTCACATTAGCAAGAAATTCATTATTTAGGGTTTAATGATTGCTTTCGTAGATGGAAGTAAGTAGATTTAGAATTTCAATGGAGTTTAAATTTTTTTCATGTCATTAATATACTAGGTTGTTTAGCCACATATGTCATTTTCATCATCAATGTATCAAAATGTGTGCTTGCAATTAAAAGAGGAGTCTTGCTAACAAGAAATGATGGGAGGTACTCTTTATTTTGGAACTCAACCAATTATTTTCAATAAGAAATGCGAATCAAGATGGAGTACACTTCTTTGTGGGAATTGAATAAATTCCTCTGATGGATGCTTCATGGGCAATATTTTTATAATGAATATAGACCTTAGTAATGAAACAAAACATAATGTCAAGGACATTGAATGAACAATACTCCTTGTAACAATAAGAGGAGCCTAATTAGCACGACGTGATATGAAAGTCTTATTATTTAGGAATTAAACAACTTCACATTAGCAAGAAATTCATAATGAATGATTGCTTTCGCAAATGGAAGCAAGTAGATTTAGAATTTCAATGGAGTTTAAATTTTTGTCATGTCATTAAAATACTAGGTTGTTTAGCCACATTTGTCATTTTCATCATGAATGTTTCAAAATGTGTGCTTGCAATTAAAAGAGGAGCCCTGCTAACAACAAATGTTGGGCGGTACACTTCATTTTGGAACTCAACCAATTATTAGCAATAAGAAATGCGAATCAACGTGGCTGTCTCTTGCTTGATGGAATTGAATGAATTCCTCTAATTGATGGGTCATAGGCAATATTTTTATAATGAATATAGACGTTAATAATGAAACAAAACATACTGTCAAGTTCATTGAATGACAAATACTCCTTGTAACAATAAGAGGAGCCTAATTAGCATGCCGTGATATGAAAGTCTCATTATTTAGGAATTAAATAACTTCATATTAGCACGAGATTCATAATGAATGATTGCTTTCGTAGATGGAAGTAAGTAGATTTAGAATTTCAATGGAGTTTAAATTTTTGTCATTTCATTCATATACTAGGTTATTTAGCAACATTTGTCATTTTCATCATCAATGTATCAAAATGTGTGCTTGCAATTAAAAGAGGTGCACTACTAACAAGAAATGATGGGAGGTACTCTTTATTTTGGAACTCACCTAATTATTATCAACAAGGAATGCGAATCAAGAAGGAGTACTCTTTTTTGCTGGAATTGAATGAATTCCTCTGATGGACGGTTCATGGGCAATATGTTGATAATGTATATATCGTTAACAAAGATAGAAAACATAATGTCAAGGTCATTGAATGAAAAATACTCCTTGTAACAATAAGAGGAGCCTAATTAGCATGAGGTGATATGAAAGTCTCATTATTTAAGAATTAAACAACTTCACATTAGCACGAAATGTCTAATCAATGATTGCTTTCGTAGATGGAAGTAAGTAGATTTAGAATTTCAATGGAGTTGAAATTTTTGTCATTTCATTAATATACTAGGTTGTTTAGTAGCATTTGTCATTTTCATCATCAATGTATCAAAATGTGTGCTTGCAATTAAAAGAGGAGCATTGCTAACAAGAAATGATGGGAGGTACTCTTTATTTTGGAACTCAACCAATTATTATCAGCAAGAAATGTGAATCAAGATGGAGTCCTCTTGTTTGCTGGAATTGTATGACGTCCTCTGATTGATGGTTCATGGGCAATATTTTTATAATGAATATATTCGTTAATAAAGATACAAAACATAACGTCAAGGTCATTGAATGAAAAATACTCCTTGTAACAATAAGTGGAGCCTAATTAGCTTGAGGTGATATGAAAGTCTCATTATTTAGGAATTAAACAACTTCAAATTAGCACGAAATGCATAATGAATGACTGCTTTCGCAGATGGAAGTAAGTAGATTTAGAATTTCAATGGAGTTGAAATTTTTTTCATTTCATTTATATACTAGGTTGTTTAGCAGCATTTGTCATTATCATCGTCAATGTATCAAAATGTGTGCTTGCAATGAAAAGAGGAGCACTGCTAACAAGAAATGATGGGAGGTACTCTTTATTTTGGAACTCAACTAATTATTATCAATAAGAAATGCGAATCAAGATGGAGTACTCTTGTTTGTTGGGATTGAATGAATTCCTTTGATGGATGGTTCATGGGCAATATTTTTATAATGAATATAGTCCTCAATAAAGATACAAAACATAATGTCAAGGTGATTGAATGAAAAATACTCCTTGTAACAAAAACATGAGCATAATTAGCATGAGGTGATATGAAAGCCTCATCATTTAGGAATTAAACGACTTCACATTAGCAAGAAATTCATAATGAATGATTGCTTTCGCAGATTGAAGTAAGTAGATTTAGAATTTCAATGGAGTTTAAATTTTTGTCATGTCATTAATATGCTAGGTTGTTCGGCAACATTTGTCATTTTCATCATCAATGTATCAAAATGTGTGCTTGCAATTGAAAGAGGAGCACTGCTAACAAGAAATGATGGGAGGTACTCTTTATTTTGGAACTCAACCAATTATTATCAACAAGAAATGCGAATGAAGATGGAGTACTCTTGCTTGGTGGAATTGAATGAATTCCTCTGATGGATGGTTGATGGGCAATATTTTTATAATGAATATAGTCGTTAATAAAGATACAAAACATAATGTCAAGGTCATTGAATGAAAAATACTCCTTGTAACAGAAACAGGAGCATAATTAGCATGAGATGATATGAAAGCCTCATTATTTAGGAATTAAACAACTTAACATTAGCAAGAACTTCATAATGAATGATTGCTTTCGCAGTGGAAGTAAGTAGATTTAGAATTTCAATGGAATTTAAATTTTTGTCATGTCATTAATATACTAGGTTGTTTAGCCACATTTGTCATTTTCATTATTAATGTATCAAAATGTGTGCTTTCAATTAAAAGAGGAGTCCTGCTAACAAGAAATGATAGGAGGTACTCTTTATTTTGCAACTCAACCAATTATTCTCAACAAGAAATGCCAATCAAGATGGAGTACTCTTGTTTGTTGGAATTGAACAAATTCCTCTGATGGATGGTTCATGGGCAATATTTTTATAATGAAATATAGACCTTAATAATGAAACAAAACATAATGTCAAGGTCATTGAATGAACAATACTCCTTGTAACAGAAACAGGAGCATAATTAGCATGAGGTGACATGAAAGCCTCATTATTTAAGAATTAAACAACTTCACATTAGCAAGAACTTCATAATGAATGATTGCTTTTGCAGATGGAAGTAAGTAGATTTAGAATTTCAATGGAATTAAAATTTTTGTAATGTCATTAATATACTAGGTTGTTTAGCCACATTTGTCATTTTCATCATTAATGTATCAAAATGTGTGCTTGCAATTAAAAAAGGAGTCCTGCTAACAAGAAATGATAGGAGGTACTCTTTATTTTGCAACTCAACCAATTATTATCAACAAGAAATGCCAATCAAGATGGAGTACTCTTGTTTGTTGGAATTGAACGAATTCCTCTGATGGATGGTTCATGGGCAATATTTTTATAATGAAATATAGACCTTAATAATGAAACAAAACATAATGTCAAGGTCATTGAATGAACAATACTCCTTGTAACAGAAACAGGAGCATAATTAGCATGAGGTGACATGAAAGCCTCATTATGTAGGAATTAAACAACTTCACATTAGCAAGAACTTCATAATGAATGATTGCTTTCGCAGATGGAAGTAAGTAGATTTAGAATTTCAATGGAATTTAAATTTTTGTCATGTCATTAATATACTAGGTTGTTTAGCCACATTTGTCATTTTCATTATTAATGTATCAAAATGTGTGCTTGCAATTAAAAGAGGAGTCCTGCTAACAAGAAATGATAGGAGGTACTCTTTATTTTGCAACTCAACCAATTATTATCAACAAGAAATGCCAATCAAGATGGAGTACTCTTGTTTGTTGGAATTGAATGAATTCCTCTGATGGATGGTTCATGGGCAATATTTTTATAATGAAACATAAACATTAATAATGAAACAAAACATAATGTCAAGGTCATTGAATGAACAATACTCCTTGTAACAATAAGAGGAGCCTAATTAGCATGAGGTGATATGAAAATCTCATTATTTAGGAATTAAACAACTTCACATTAGCAAGAAATTCATTATTTAGGATTTAATGATTACTTTCGCAGATGGAAGTAAGTAGATTTAGAATTTCAATGGAGTTTAAATTTTTTTCATGTCATTAATATATTAGGTTGTTTTGCCACATTTGTCATTTTCATCATCAATGTTTCAAAATGTGTGCTTGCAATTAAAAGAGGAGCCCTGCTAACAAGAAATGATTAGAGGTACACTTCATTTTGGAACTCAACCAATTATTATCAATAAGAAATGCGAATCAACGTGGAGGACTCTTGCTTGTTGGAATTGAATGAATTCCTCTAATTGATGGGTCATGGGCAATATTTTTATAATGAATATAGACGTTAACAATGAAACAAAACATAATGTCAAGGTGATTGAATGACAAATACTCCTTCTAACAATAAGAGGAGCCTAATTAGCATGAGGTGATATGAAAGTCTCATTATTTAGGAATGAAACAAGTTAACATTAGTACGAAATGACTAACGACCGATTGCTTTCGTAGATGGAAGTAAGTAGATTTAGAATTTCAATGGAATTTAAATTTTTCTCATGTCATTAATATACTAGGTTGTTTAGCCACATTTGTCATTTTCATCATTAATGTATCAAAATGTGTGCTTGCAATTAAAAGAGGAGTCCTGCTAACAAGAAATGATAGGAGGTACTCTTTATTTTGGAACCCAGCCAATTATTATCAACAAGAAATGCGAATTAAGATGAAGGACTCATGTTTGATAGAATTGAATGAATTCCTATGATTGATGGTTCATGGGCAATATTTTTATAATGAATGTAGTCGTTAATAAAGATACAAAACACAATGTGATGGTCATTGAATGAACAATACTCCTTGTAACAATAAGAGGAGCCTAATTAGCATGAGGTGATATGAAAATCTCATTATTTAGGAATTAAACAACTTCACATTAGCAAGAAATTCATTATTTAGGGTTTAATGATTGCTTTCGCAGATGGAAGTAAGTAGATTTAGAATTTCAATGGAGTTTAAATTTTTGTCATGTCATTAAAATACTAGGTTGTTTAGCTACATTTGTCATTTTCATCATGAATGTTTCAAAATGTGTGCTTGCAATTAAAAGAGGAGCCCTGCTAACAACAAATGTTGGGCGGTACACTTCATTTTGGAACTCAACCAATTATTAGCAATAAGAAATGCGAATCAACGTGGCTGTCTCTTGCTTGATGGAATTGAATGAATTCCTCTAATTGATGGGTCATAGGCAATATTTTTATAATGAATATAGACGTTAATAATGAAACAAAACATAATGTCAAGGTCATTGAATGACAAATACTCCTTCTAACAATAAGAGGAGACTAATTAGCATGAGGTGATATGAAAGTCTCATTATTTAGGAATTAAACAAGTTAACATTAGTACGAAATGACTAACGACCGATTGCTTTCGCAGATGGAAGTAAGTAGATTTAGAATTTCAATGGAATTTAAATTTTTCTCATGTCATTAATATACTAGGTTGTTTAGCCACATTTGTCATTTTCATCATTAATGTATCAAAATGTGTGCTTGCAACTAAAAGAGAAGTCCTGCTAACAAGAAATGATAGGAGGTACTCTTTATTTTGGAACCCAACCAATTATTATCAACAAGAAATGCGAATTAAGATGGAGGACTCATGTTTGATGGAATTGAATGAATTCCTATGATTGATGGTTCATGGGCAATATTTTTATAATGAATGTAGTCGTTAATAAAGATACAAAACATAATGTCATGGTCATTGAATGAAAAATACTCCTTGTAACAGAAACAGGAGCATAATTAGCATAAGGTGATATGAAAGTCTCATTATTTAGGAATTAAACAACTTCACATTAGCACAAAATGCATAACGAATGATTGCTTTCGTAGATGGAAGTAAGTAGATTTAGAATTTCAATGGAGTTTAAATTTTTGTAATGTATTTAATATACTATGTTGTTTAGCGACATTTGTCGTTTTCATCATCAATGTATCAAAATGTGTGCTTGCAATTAAAAGAGGAGTCTTGCTAACAAGAATTGATTGGAGGTACTGCTTATTTTGGAACCCAACCAATTATTATCAACAAGAAATGCGAATTAAGATGGAGTACTCTTGTTTGTTGGAATTGAATGAATTCCTATGATTGATGGTTCATGGGCATTATTTTTATAATGAATATAGTCGTTAATAAAGATACAAATCATAATGTCAAGGTCATTGAATGAAAAATACTCCTTGTAATAGAAACATGAGCATAATTAGCATGAGGTGATATGAAAGCCTCATCATTTAGGAATTAAACGACTTCACATTAGCAAGAAATTCATAATGAATGATTGCTTTCGTAGATTGAAGTAAGTAGATTTAGAATTTCAATGGAGTTTAAATTTTTGTCATGTCATTAATATACTAGGTTGTTCGGCAACATTTGTCATTTTCATCATCAATGTATCAAAATGTGTGCTTGCAATTGAAAGAGGAGCACTGCTAACAAGAAATGATGAGAGGTACTCTTTATTTTGGAACTCAACCAATTATTATCAACAAGAAATGCGAATGAAGATGGAGTACTCTTGCTTGGTGGAATTGAATGAATTCCTCTGATGGATGGTTGATGGGCAATATGTTGATAATGAATATATCGTTAATAAAGATATAAGACATAATGTCAAGTTCATTGAATGAAAAATACTCCTTGTAACAACAAGAGGAGCCTAATTAGCATGACTGATATGAAAGTCTCATTATTTAGGAATTAAACAACTTCACATTAGCAAGAAAGGCATTATGAATGATTGCTTCCGTAGATGGAAGTAAGTAGATTTAGAATTTCAATGGAGTTTAAATTTTTGTCATTCCATTAATATACTAGGTTGTTCGGAAACATTTGTCATTTTCATCATCAATGTATCAAAATGTGTGCTTGCAATTAAAAGAGGAGCCCTGCTAACAAGAAATAATGGGAGTTTCTCTTTATTCTCGAACTCAACCAATTATTATCAACAAGAAATGCGAATCAAGATGGAGTACTCTTGCTTGTTGGAATTGAATGAATTCCTCTGATTGATGCTTCATGGCCAATATTTTTATAATGAATATAGTCGTTAATAAAGATACAAAACATAATGTCAAGGTCATTGAATGACAAATACTCCTTATAACAATAGGAGGAGCCTATTTAGCATGACGTGATATGAAAGTCTCATTATTTAGGAATTAAACAACTTCACATTAGCACGAAATGCATAAATAATGATTACTTTCGTAAATGGAAGTAAGTAGAGTTAGAATTTCAATGGAGTTTAAATTTTTGTCATTCCATTAATATACTAGGTTGTTCGGCAACATTTGTCATTTTCATCATCAATGTATCAAAATGTGTGCTTGCAATGAAAAGAGGAGCACTGCTAACAAGAAATGATGGGAGGTACTCTTTATTTTTAAACTCAACTAATTATTATCAACAAGAAATGCGAATCAAGACGGAGTACTCTTGTTTGCTGGAATTGAATGAATTCCTTTGATAGATGGTTCATGGGCAATATTTTTGTAGGAAAACGTGATTAGTGGCGTATGTTGTGCATAGTTAGCTATTTTTAGAATATATCTTTAGGAATAAACTAATTTAGGTAGGTTTTGTAAGGTCCCATAAGTTATGGGATTTGATGTATTTTTACCTTTTATTACTTTCCTTTTTTACTAGGTCTAGCATCTATAAAGCTATTGTCTAATGTATTATTCAGAAGAAGAAGGATTATTACTCTTTCAATCTCCAACATTTACTCTTTCAATCTCCAACATGGTATCAGAGCCTTTGTTCTTCTTAGTCTTCTTCCTTCTATTTTCTTTTCTTTTCTTTGACATTAAAACAGATTGCTAGCCTTTATTGCTGGTGATCCCTACTTCACGTGGAAGGCCTTAATTGCCTAGAATTGTTATTTTTTTTCATAAAAGATGTCTGAGGTTGCAGGGACAGGATAAGGCCTTAATTGCCTAGAATTGTTTTTTTTTTTCATAAAAGATGTCTGAGGTTGCAGGGACAGGATCACTTATCAACAACCTTGAAACACCCTCAGGTACCTGTTCTTTGGCATATTCAGGTGAGTTTCCATTCTCCATTGGGTTAAATGTTTCGGGTACAACCTTTGCCAACTCCTGGGTCATGGACTCAGGAGCTACTGACCATATGACTCACTTACCAAATATTTTTTCCACGTATTCCCCGTGTCCAAGCAGCAGTAGGAAAATAGCCACAACAGACGGTTCGGTGACCACTGTAGCCGGTGTAGGGAATGTTAAAATAGGTCCATCACTGGTCCTAAAAAATGTCCTCCATGTCCCTAAACTGTCCACAAATTTGATTTCTATACAAAAACTTACTCAAGATTTATACTGCAATGTGGTTTTTCATCACGACTATTGTGAATTTCAGGACAAGGATTCGGGGAAGATGATTGGACATGCTAAAGAACGGTATGGTCTCTACTACCTTGAAACACCAAGTCAGTTAAACATTACTAAGGGCAGATTATCCCATTCTTTTATGTCAGAAAATCTTTCATCCAATAAAGAGAAAGTTTGGCTCCATCATCGCCGACTTGGACATCCATCTTTTAGAATTATTGAAATTCTGTCCTTCTTTGTTTAAAAATCTAAATGTTGAAACCTTTCATTGTGAGGTATGTGAACTTGCTAAACATAAGCGTATACCAATTCCAGCCAGTAACAAAAAGAGTTCTGTTCCTTTCTATCTTGTTCATAGTGATATTTGGGGTCCTACGTCTATTCCTAATATTTCTGGAGCAAGATGGTTTGTTTCATTTATTGATGATTGTACTCGTGTTGCCTGGATTTTTCTACTCAAGCATAAATCAGATGTTATTACTGTTCTCCCAAATTTTTTCTCCATGGTCAAAAATCAATTTGGAATCAATATCAAAAGGTTTAGGTCAGATAACTCCATATTTCAATCAAACCCTAACTCCATATTTTCAAAAGGAAGGTATAGTACATGAATCATCTTGTGTCAATACCCCACAACAAAATGGAGTAACGGAAAGGAAAAATGGTCACCTTCTTGAAAAAACTCGAGCCTTTATGTTCCAAAACAATGTGCCTAAAAATTTTTGGGGCGAAGCAGTTCTCACTGCTGCCCATCTCATAAATCGTTTGCCATCTAGAGTTTTGGGATTCAAAAGTCCTATGGAAATACTCTCCACATTCTACCCTGACCTACAAACTACAAATAACCTTGTTCCTAGAATATTTGGGTGTGTATCATTTGTTCATGTTCACTGTCCAACTAAAGGGAAATTAGATCCAAGGGCAATAAAATGTGTCTTTGTGGGGTATTCCTCAACTCAAAAGGGGTATAAGTGCTACCATCCTCCATCAAGGAAGTTCTATGTCTCAATAGATGTCACTTTCAATGAACATGAGTCTTACTTCACCCATCCTTTTTTTCAGGGGGAGAATTTAACAATAGAAAATAAGGATGAGGATGTTTTACTTGATCTATCACCACTGTCCATGTGTAAACCATCCAGTTCATCTTGTCCCATTATACCAAACCGTGTGCCTGAAAATCTTCCTAAACACATAGTTGAAAATGAACCAAACCGTATGTCTGAAAATCCTCAAGAAAAACCAGATTCTGCACCTGAGAATGTAAGTTTTGGCAAGGGCAAGGTGTTCACAAGGAAGAAGATGATCGTTCCTGAATTTATGCAGGTCCAAGAGTCCAACCCAAGTCCTGAGAATGAGGTAACAATATCTAATCCTACATTGCAAAATGAAACTGAATTTCATATGAGTAAGGATGACCAGGATCTTCCCATTGCTATTAGGAAAGCAACAAGGGAGTGCACAAAACAACCTAATCCTACATTGCAAAATGAAACTGAATTTCATATGAGTAGGAATGACCAGGATCTTCCCATTGCTATTAGGAAAGCAACAAGAGAGTGCACAAAACAACCTTTATATCCTCTTGCACACTTTATGTCTTTTAAGAAATTTTCACATCTCATCGATCCTTCCTTGTTAGCTTAAACACCATTACCATTCCTACCACCTTATCCGAGGCGTTGTCCAACGAGAAATGGAAACAAGCTATGAATGTGGAAATGGAGGCACTTGAGAAAAATAAAACTTGGGAGTTGGTAAAGTTACTAGTGGGAAAGAAGCCTGTAGGGTGTAAATGGGTGTATACAATAAAGTATAGAGCAGATGGATCAATAGAAAGATACAAAGCAAGGTTAGTAGCCAAAGGATATACTCAAAGCTATGGAATTGATTATCTGGAAACTTTTGCACCAGTTGCAAAAATGAATACTGTTAGAGTTTTATTGTCGTTGGCAGCTAACTATGGTTGGGAATTACAGCAGTTCGATGTAAAAAATGCATTCTTGCATGGAGAACTAGAGGAAGAAATTTATATGGAGGTCCCACCAGGTTATAGGAAGAACTTGGATTCTCAAACTGTGTGTAAATTAAAGAAAGCCTTATATGGTCTAAAACAATCACCACGAGCATGGTTCGGACGATTTGCTAGAGTTATGATAGCTATGGGATACAAACAAAGCCGAGGGGTTCATACATTGTTCATTAAACACTCAAGGTCAGGGGGAGTCACAGCTCTCTTGGTTTATGTTGATGACATAATAGTGATAGGAGATGATGACAAAGAAAAACAAATCTTGAGTCATTGTTTGGGCAAAGAATTTGAGATCAAGGTGTTAGGAAGGCTCAAATATTTTCTTAGGATTGAGGTTGCTCACTCTAAGCAAGGCATTTTTATCTCCCAACAAAAGTATGTCACGGATCTCCTAAAGGAAACAGGCATGACAGCATGCAAACCAGCAAGTACTCCAATAGATCAGAATGTCAAACTTGGAAAAGCAGAGGAGGATGTTGCGGTAGACAAGGCAACATATCAACGCCTTGTAGGAAGACTTATTTATTTGTCTCACACACGACCAGATATAACATATGCAGTTAGTGTGATTAGCCAATTCATGCATAACCCAAAGGAAGTTCATCTACAAGAAGCTTACCGAGTATTACAGTACCTTAAGGGAGTACCAGGAAAAGGTATTTTATTCAAAAGGAATGGAGGTTTAGTACTTGAGACATACACAGATGCTGATTATGCTGGGTCAATTGTTGACAGAAAGTCAACCACTGGATATTGCACCTTTCTTGGTGGAAACCTTGTGACATGGAGGAGTAAAAAATAGAATGTAGTGGCCAGGTCTAGTGCAGAAGCAGAATTTCGAGCAATGGCTCAAGGTGTGTGTGAAGTACTTTGGTTAAAAATCATTCTAGAAGACTTGAGGATTAAATGGGATGGCTCAATAAGACTCTATTGTGACAACAAGTCTGCAATCAGCATAGCTCACAACCCAGTACAACATGATCGAACAAAGCACATTGAAGTCGACAGACAATTTATCAAAGAACACATGGAGAGCGGGTTGATTTGTACCCCTTACATGCCTACACACAGCCAGCTTGCGGATGTACTCACCAAAGGGTTAACCAGTTCAGTGTTTCAAAATATAATATCCAAGCTGGGAATGGAAAATGCCTATTCACCAGCTTGAGGGGGAGTGTAGGAAAACGTGATTAGTGGCTTATGTTGTGCATAGTTAGCTATTTTTAGAATATATCTTTAGGAATAAACTAATTTAGGTAGGTTTTTTAAGGTCCCATAAGTTATGGGATTTGATGTATTTTTACCTTTTATTACTTTCCTTTTTTACTAGGTCTAGCATCTATAAAGCTATTGTCTAATGTATTATTCAGAAGAAGAAGGATTATTACTCTTTCAATCTCCAACATTAACTCTTTCAATCTCCAACAATTTTTATAATGAATATAGTCGTTAATAAAGATACAAAACATAATGTCAAGGTCATTGAATGAAAAATACTCCTTGTAACAGAAACAGGAGCATAATTAGCATGAGGTGATATGAAAGCCTCATTATTTAGGAATTAAACAACTTCACATTAGCAAGAACTTCATAATGAATGATTGCTTTCGCAGATGGAAGTAAGTAGATTTAGAATTTCAATGGAATTTAAATTTTTGTCATGTCATTAATATACTAGGTTGTTTAGCCACATTTGTCATTTTCATTATTAATGTATCAAAATGTGTGCTTGCAATTAAAAGAGGAGTCCTGCTAACAAGAAATGATAGGAGGTACTCTTTATTTTGCAACTCAACCAATCATTATCAACAAGAAATGCTAATCAAGATGGAGTACTCTTGTTTGTTGGAATTGAACGAATTCCTCTGATGGATGGTTCATGGGCAATATTTTTATAATGAAATATAGACCTTAATAATGAAACAAAACATAATGTCAAGGTCATTGAATGAACAATACTCCTTGTAACAGAAATAGGAGCATAATTAGCATGAGGTGATATGAAAGCCTCATTATTTAGGAATTAAACAACTTCACATTAGCAAGAACTTCATAATGAATGATTGCTTTCGCAGATGGAAGTAAGTAGATTTAGAATTTCAATGGAATTTAAATTTTTGTAATGTCATTAATATACTAGGTTGTTTAGCCACATTTGTCATTTTCATCATTAATGTATCAAAATGTGTCCTTGCAATTAAAAGAGGAGTCCTGCTAACAAGAAATGATAGGAGGTACTCTTTATTTTGCAACTCAACCAATTATTATCAACAAGAAATGCGAATCAAGATGGAGTACTCTTGTTTGTTGGAATTGAATGAATTCCTCTGATGGATGGTTCATGGGCAATATTTTTATAATGAAATATAGACCTTAATAATGAAACAAAACATAATGTCAAGGTCATTGAATGAACAATACTCCTTGTAACAATAAGAGGAGCCTAATTAGCATGAGGTGATATGAAAATCTCATTATTTAGGAATTAAACAACTTCACATTAGCAAGAAATTCATTATTTACGGTTTAATGATTGCTTTCGTAGATGGAAGTAAGTAGATTTAGAATTTCAAGGGAGCTTAAATTTTTTTCATGTCATTAATATACTAGGTTGTTTAGCCACATTTGTCATTTTCATCATCAATGTTTCAAAATGTGTGCTTGCAATTAAAAGAGGAGCCCTGCTAACAAGAAATGATGGGAGGTACTGTTTATTTTGGAACCCAACCAATTATTATCAAGAAGAAATGCGAATTAAGATGGAGTACTCTTGTTTGTTGGAATTGAATGAATTCCTCTGATGGATGGTTCATGGGCAATATTTTTATAATGAAATATAGACCTTAATAATGAAACAAAACATAATGTCAAGGTCATTGAATGAACAATACTCCTTGTAACAATAAGAGGAGCCTAATTAGCATGAGGTGATATGAAAATCTCATTATTTATGAATTAAACAACTTCACATTAGCACGAAATGACTAACGACAGATTGCTTTCGCAGATGGAAGTAAGTAGATTTAGAATTTCAATGGAATTTAAATTTTTGTAATGTCATTAATATACTAGGTTGTTTAGCCACATTTGTCATTTTCATCATTAATGTATCAAAATGTGTGCTTGCAATTAAAAGAGGAGTCCTACTAACAAGAAATGATAGGAGGTACTCTTTATTTTGCAACTCAACCAATTATTATTAACAAGGAATGCGAATCAAGATGGAGTACTCTTGTTTGTTGGAATTGAATGAATTCCTCTGGTGGATGGTTCATGGGCAATATTTTTATAATGAAATATAGAGCTTAATAATGAAACAAAACATAGTGTCAAGGTCATTGAATGAACAATACTGCTTGTAACAATAAGAGGAGCCTAATTAGCATGAGGTGGTATGAAAATCTCATTATTTAGGAATTAAACAACTTCACATTAGTAAGAAATTCATTATTTAGGGTTTAATCATTGCTTTCGCCGATGGAAGTAAGTAGATTTAGAATTTCAATGGAGTTTAAATTTTTTTCGTGTCATTAATATACTAGGTTGTTTAGCCACATTCGTCATTTTCATCATCAATGTTTCAAAATGTGTGCTTGCAATTATTATCAACAAGAAATGATGGGAGGAACGCAACCAATTATTATCAACAAGAAATGCGAATTAAGATGGAGGACTCTTGTTTGATGGAATTGAATGAATTCCTATGATTTATGGTTCATGGGCAATATTTTTATAATGAATATAGTCGTTAATAAAGATACAAAACATAATGTCATGGTCATTGATTGAAAAATACTCCTTGTAACAGAAACAGGAGCATAACTAGCATAAGGTGATATGAAAGTCTCATTATTAAGGAATTAAACAACTTCACATTAGCAAGAAATTCATAATGAATGATTGCTTTCGGAGATGGAAGTAAGTAGATTTAAAATTTCAATGGAGTTTAAATTTTTATCATGTCATTAATATACTAGGTTGTTTAGCCACATTTGTCATTTTCATCATCAATGTATCAAAATGTGTGCTTGCAATTAAAAGAGGAGCCAGCCCAGTTAACAAGAAATGATGGGAGGTACTCTTTATTTTGCAACTTAACCAATTATTATCAACAAGAAATGCGAATCAAGATGGGGTACTCTTGTTTGTTGGAATTGAATGAATTCCTCCAATGGATGGTTCATGGGCAATATTTTTATATTGAATATAGTCGTTAATAATGCTGCAAAATATAATGTCATGGTCATTGAATGAAAAATACTCCTTGTAACAATAAGAGGAGCCTAATTAGCATGAGTGATATGAATGTCTCATTATTAATTAAATAACTTCACATTAGCAAGAAATGCATTATGAATGATTGCTTTTGTAGATGGAAGCAAGTAGATTTAGAATTTCAATGGAGTCTAAATTTTTGTCATTTCATTAATATACTAGGTTGTTCGGCAACATTTGTCATTTTCATCATCAATATATCAAAATGTGTGCTTGCAATTGAAAGAGCAGCACTGCTAACAAGAAATGATGGGAGGTACTCTTTATTTTGGAACTCAACAAATTATTTTCAATAAGAAATGTGAATCAAGATGGAGTACTCTTGTTTGTTGGAATTGAATGAATTCCTCTGATGGAAGGTTCATGGGCAATATGTATATAATGAATATAGTCGTTAATAAAGATACAAAACATAATGTCAAGGTCATTGAATGAAAAATACTCCGGGTAACAATAAGAGGAACCTAATTAGCATGTGGTGATATGAAAGTCTCATTATTTAGGAATTAAATAACTTCACATTAGCACGAAATGCATAATGAATGATTGCTTTCGCAGATGGAAGTAAGTAGATTTAGAATTTCAATGGAGTTTAAATTTTTGTCATGTATTTAATATACTAGGTTGTTTCACCACATTTGTCATTTTCATGATCAATGAATCAAAATGTGTGCTTCCAATTAAAAGGGGAGCCCTGCTAACAAGAAATGATTGGATGTTCTCTTTATTTTGGAACTCAACCAGTTATTATCAACAAGAAATGCGAATCAAGATGGAGTACTCTTGTTTGTTGGAATTGAATGAATTCCTCTAATGGATGGTTCATGGGCAATATTTTTATAATGAATATAGTCATTAATAAAGGTACAAAACATAATGTCAAGGTCATTGAATGAAAAATACACCTTGTAACAATAAGAGGAGCCTAATTAGCATGTGGTGATATGAAAGTCTCATTATTTATGAAATAAACAACTTCACATTACCAAGAAATTCAAGATGAATGATTGCTTTCGCGGATGGAAGTATGTAGATTTAGAATTTCAGTGAAGTTTAAATTTTTTTCATGTCAATAATATACTAAGTTGTTTAGCCGCATTTGTCATTTTCATCATCGATGTATCAAAATGTGTGCTTGCATTTAAAAGAGGAGCCCCGCTAACAGGAAATGATGGGAGGTACTCTTTATTTTGGAACTCAACCAATTATTATCCAGAAGAACTGCAAATCAAGATGGAGTACTCTTGTTTGTTGGAATTGAATGAATTCCTCCAATGGATGGTTCATGGGCAATATTTTTATATTGAATATAGTTGTTAATAAAGCTGCAAAACATAATGTCATGGTCATTGAATGAAAAATACTCCTTGTAACAGAAACAGGAGCATAATTAGCATAAGGTGATATGAAAGTCTCATTATTTAGGAATTAAACAACTTCACATTAGCACGAAATGCATAACGAATGATTGCTTTCGCAGATGGAAGTAAGTAGATTTAGAATTTCAATGGAGTTTAAATTTTTGTAATGTATTTAATATACTATGTTGTTTAGCGACATTTGTCGTTTTCATCATCAATGTATCAAAATGTGTGCTTGCAATTAAAAGAGGAGTCTTGCTAACAAGAATTGATTGGAGGTACTGCTTATTTTGGAACCCAACCAATTATTATCAACAAGAAATGCGAATTAAGATGGAGTACTCTTGTTTGTTGGAATTGAATGAATTCCTATGATTGATGGTTCATGGGCATTATTTTTATAATGAATATAGTCGTTAATAAAGATACAAATCATAATGTCAAGGTCATTGAATGAAAAATACTCCTTGTAATAGAAACATGAGCATAATTAGCATGAGGTGATATGAAAGCCTCATCATTTAGGAATTAAACGACTTCACATTAGCAAGAAATTCATAATGAATGATTGCTTTCGTAGATTGAAGTAAGTAGATTTAGAATTTCAATGGAGTTTAAATTTTTGTCATGTCATTAATATATTAGGTTGTTCGGCAACATTTGTCATTTTCATCATCAATGTATCAAAATGTGTGCTTGCAATTGAAAGAGGAGCACTGCTAACAAGAAATGATGAGAGGTACTCTTTATTTTGCAACTCAACCAATTATTATCAACAAGAAATGCGAATGAAGATGGAGTACTCTTGCTTGGTGGAATTGAATGAATTCCTCTGATGGATGGTTGATGGGCAATATGTTGATAATGAATATATCGTTAATAAGGATATAAGACATAATGTCAAGTTCATTGAATGAAAAATACTCCTTGTAACAACAAGAGGAGCCTAATTAGCATGACTGATATGAAAGTCTCATTATTTAGGAATTAAACAACTTCACATTAGCAAGAAAGGCATTATGAATGATTGCTTCCGTAGATGGAAGTAAGTAGATTTAGAATTTCAATGGAGTTTAAATTTTTGTCATTCCATTAATATACTAGGTTGTTCGGAAACATTTGTCATTTTCATCATCAATGTATCAAAATGTGTGCTTGCAATTAAAAGAGGAGCCCTGCTAACAAGAAATAATGGGAGTTTCTCTTTATTCTCGAACTCAACCAATTATTATCAACAAGAAATGCGAATCAAGATGGAGTACTCTTGCTTGTTGGAATTGAATGAATTCCTCTGATTGATGCTTCATGGCCAATATTTTTACAATGAATATAGTCGTTAATAAAGATACAAAACATAATGTCAAGGTCATTGAATGACAAATACTCCTTATAACAATAAGAGGAGCCTAATTAGCATGACGTGATATGAAAGTCTCATTATTTAGGAATTAAACAACTTCACATTAGCACGAAATGCATAAATAATGATTACTTTCGTAAATGGAAGTAAGTAGAGTTAGAATTTCAATGGAGTTTAAATTTTTGTCATTCCATTAATATACTAGGTTGTTCGGCAACATTTGTCATTTTCATCATCAATGTACCAAAATGTGTGCTTGCAATGAAAAGAGGAGCTCTGCTAACAAGAAATGATGGGAGGTACTCTTTATTTTGGAACTCAACAAATTATTTTCAATAAGAAATGTGAATGAAGATGGAGTACTCTTGTTTGTTGGAATTGAATGAATTCCTCTGATGGAAGGTTCATGGGCAATATGTATATAATGAATATAGTCGTTAATAAAGATACAAAACATAATGTCAAGGTCATTGAATGAAAAATACTCCGTGTAACAATAAGAGGAACCTAATTAGCATGTGGTGATATGAAAGTCTCATTATTTAGGAATTAAACAACTTCACATTAGCACGAAATGCATAATGAATGATTGCTTTCGCAGATGGAAGTAAGTAGATTTAGAATTTCAATGGAGTTTAAATTTTTGTCATGTATTTAATATACTAGGTTGTTTCGCCACATTTGTCATTTTCATGATCAATGAATCAAAATGTGTGCTTCCAATTAAAAGAGGAGCCCTGCTAACAAGAAATGATTGGATATTCTCTTTATTTTGAAACTCAACCAGTTATTATCAACAAGAAATGCGAATCAAGATGGAGTACTCTTGTTTGTTGGAATTGAATGAATTCCTCTGATGGATGGTTCATGGGCAATATTTTTATAATGAATATAGTCGTTAATAAAGGTACAAAACATAATGTCAAGGTCATTGAATGAAAAATACACCTTGTAACAATAAGAGGAGCCTAATTAGCATGTGGTGATATGAAAGTCTCATTATTTATGAAATAAGCAACTTCACATTACCAAGAAATTCAAGATGAATGATTGCTTTCGCGGATGGAAGTATGTAGATTTAGAATTTCAGTGGAGTTTAAATATTTTTCATGTCAATAATATACTAAGTTGTTTAGCCGCATTTGTCATTTTCATCATCGATGTATCAAAATGTGTGCTTGCATTTAAAAGAGGAGCCCCGCTAACAGGAAATGATGGGAGGTACTCTTTATTTTGGAACTCAACCAATTATTATCAATAAGAAATGCGAATCAAGACAGAGGACTCTTGTTTGTTGGAATTGAATGAATTCCTCTGATGGATGGTTCATGCGCAATATTTTTATAATGAATATAGTCGTTAATAAAGATATAACACATAATATCAAGGTCATTGAATGAAAAATACTCCGTGTAACAATAAGAGGAACCTAATTAGCATGAGGTGATATGAAAGTCTCATTATTTAGGAATTAAACAACTTCACATTAGCACGAAATGCATAATGAATGATTGCTTTCGCAGATGGAAGTAAGTAGATTTAGAATTTCAATGGAGTTTAAATTTTTTTCATGTATTTAATATACTAGGTTGTTTCACCACGTTTGTCATTTTCATCATCAATGAATCAAAATGTGTGCTTGCAATTAAAAGAGGAGCCCTACTAACAAGAAATGATTGGAGGTACGCTTTATTTTGGAACCCAACCAATTATTATCAACAAGAAATGCGAATTAACATGGAGGACTCTTGTTTGATGGAATTGAATGAATTCC
Source organism: Ceriops zippeliana (assembly GCA_037897445.1). Taxonomy (NCBI): domain Eukaryota; kingdom Viridiplantae; phylum Streptophyta; class Magnoliopsida; order Malpighiales; family Rhizophoraceae; genus Ceriops; species Ceriops zippeliana. Next base: position 50,346 of record JBAPLH010002039.1, read on the forward strand.
TATGATTTATGGTTCATGGGCAATATTTTTATAATGAATATAGTCGTTAATAAAGATACAAAACATAATGTCATGGTCATTGAATGAAAAATACGCCTTGTAACAATAAGAGGAGCCTAATTAGCATGAGTGATATGAAAGTCTCATTATTTAGGAATTAAACAACTTCACATTAGCAAGAAATTCATAACGAATGATTGCTTTTGGAGATGGAAGTAAGTAGATTTAAAATTTCAATGGAGTTTAAATTTTTGTCATGTCATTAATATACTAGGTTGTTTAGCCACATTTGTCATTTTCATCATCAATGTATCAAAATGTGTGCTTGCAATTAAAAGAGGAGCCCTGTTAACAAGAAATGATGGGAGGTACTCTTTATTTTGCAACTCAACCAATTATTATCAAGAAGAAATGCGAATCAAGATGGAGTACTCTTGTTTGTTGGAATTGAATGAATTCCTCCAATGGATGGTTCATGGGCAATATTTTTATATTGAATATAGTCATTAATAAAGCTGCAAAACATAATGTCATGGTCATTGAATGAAAAATACGCCTTGTAACAACAAGAGGAGCCTAATTAGCATGAGTGATATGAAAGTCTCATTATTTAGGAATTAAACAACTTCACATTAGCAAGAAATGCATTATGAATGATTGCTTTTGTAGATGGAAGTAAGTAGATTTAGAATTTCAATGGAGTTTAAATTTTTGTCATTTCATTAATATACTAAGTTGTTCGGCAACATTTGTCATTTTCATCATCAATGTATCAAAATGTGTGCTTGCAATTGAAAGAGCAGCACTGCTAACAAGAAATGATGGGAGGTACTCTTTATTTTGGAACTCAACTAATTATTATCAATAAGAAATGTGAATCAAGATGGAGTACTCTTGTTTGTTGGAATTGAATGAATCCCTCTGATGGAAGGTTCATGGGCAATATGTATATAATGAATATTGTCGTTAATAAAGATACAAAACATAATGTCAAGGTCATTGAATGAAAAATACTCCTTGTAACAATAAGAGGATCCTAATTAGCATGAGGTGATATGAAAGTCTCATTATTGAGGAATTAAACAACTTCACATTGGCATGAAATGCATAATGAATGATTGCTTTCGCAGATGGAAGTATGTAGATTTAGAATTTTAATGGAGTTTAAATTTTTGTCATGTCATTAATATACTAGGTTGTTTAGCCACATTTGTCATTTTCATCATTAATGTATCGAAATGTGTGCTTGCAATTAAAACTGGAGCCGTGCTAACAAGAAAGGATGGGAGGTAATCTTTATTTTGGAACTCATCCAATTATTATCAAGAAGAAATGCGAATCAAGATGGAGTACTCTTGTTTGTTGGAATTGAATGAATTCCTGTGATGGTTGGTTCATGGGCAATATTTTTATAATGAATATAGAAGTTGATAATGAAACAAAACATAATGTCAAGGTCATTGAATGAAAAATACTCCTTGTAAAAATAAGAGGAACCTAATTAGCATGAGGTGATATGAAAGTCTCATTATTGAGGAATTAAACAACTTCACATTAGCACGAAATGCATAATGAATGATTGCTTTTGCAGATGGAAGTAAGTAGATTTTGAATTTCAATGGAGTTTAAATTTTTGTCATGTATTTAATATACTATGTTGTTTCGCCACATTTATCATTTTCATGATCAATGAATCAAAATGTGTGCTTGCAATTAAAAGAGGAGCCCTGCTAACAAGAAATGATTGGAGGTTCTCTTTATTTTGGAACTCAACTAATTATTATAACCAAGAAATGTGAATGAAGATGGAGTACTCTTGTTTGTTGGAATTGAATGAATTCCTCTAATGGATGGTTCATGGGCAATATGTTTATAATGAATATAGTCGTTAATAAAGATACAAAACATAATGTCCAGGTGATTAAATGAAAAATACTCCTTATAACTATAAGAGGAGCCTAATTAGCATGAGGTGATATGAAAATCTCATTATTTAGGAATTAAAGAACTTCACATTAGCATGAAATGCATAATGAATGATTGCTTTCGCAGATGGAAGTAAGTAGATTTAGAATTTCAATGGAGTTTAAATTTTTGTCATATGTTTAATATACTAGGTTGTGACGCCACATTTGTCATTTTCATCATCACTGTATCAAAATGTGTGCTTGCAATTAAAAGAGGAGCCCTGCTACCAAGAAATGATGGGAGGTTCCCTTTATTTTGGAACTCAACCAGTTATTATCAACAAGAAATGTGAATCAAGATGGAGTACTCTTGTTTGTTGGAATTGAATGAATTCCTCTGATGGATGGTTCATGGGCATATTTTTATAATGAATACAGTCGTTAATAAAGCTACAAAACTTAATGTCATGGTCGTTGAATGAAAAATACTCCTTGTAACAATAAGAGGAGCCTAATTAGCATGAGTGATATGAAAGTCACATTATTTAGGAATTAAACAACTTCACATTAGCAAGAAATGCGTTATGAATGATTGCTTTTGTAGATGGAAGTAAGTAGATTTAGAATTTCAATGGAGTTTAAATTTTTGTCATTTCATTAATATACTAGATTGTTCGGCAACATTTGTCATTTTTATCATCAATGTATCAAAATGTGTGCTTCCAATTAAAAGGGGAGCCCTGCTAACAAGAAATGATTGGATGTTCTCTTTATTTTGGAACTCAACCAGTTATTATCAACAAGAAATGCGAATCAAGATGGAGTACTCTTGTTTGTTGGAATTGAATGAATTCCTCTGATGGATGGTTCATGGGCATATTTTTATAATGAATACAGTCGTTAATAAAGCTACAAAACTTAATGTCATGGTCGTTGAATGAAAAATACTCCTTGTAACAATAAGAGGAGCCTAATTAGCATGAGTGATATGAAAGTCACATTATTTAGGAATTAAACAACTTCACATTAGCAAGAAATGCATTATGAATGATTGCTTTTGTAGATGGAAGTAAGTAGATTTAGAATTTCAATGGAGTTTAAATTTTTGTCATTTCATTAATATACTAGATTGTTCGGCAACATTTGTCATTTTCATCATCAATGTATCAAAATGTGTGCTTGCAATTAAAAGAGTAGCACTGCTAACAAGAAATGATGGGAGGTACTCTTTATTTTGGAACTCAACTAATTATTATCAATAAGAAATGCGAATCAAGATGGAGTACTCTTGTTTTTTGGAATTGAATGAATTCCTCTGATGCGTGGTTCATGGGCAATATGTATATAATGAATATAGTCGATAATAAAGGTACAAAACATAATGTCAAGGTCATTGAATGAACAATACTCCTTGCAAAAATAAGAGGAGCCTAATTAGCATTAGGTGATATGAAAGTCTCATTATTTAGGAATTAAACTTCACATTAGCAAGAACTACATAATGAATGATTGCTTTTGCAGATGGAAGTAAGTAGATTTAGAATTTCAATGGAATTTAAATTTTTGTAATGTCATTAATATACTAGGTTGTTTAGCCACATTTGTCATTTTCATCATTAATGTATCAAAATGTGTGCTTGCAATTAAAAGTGGAGCTGTGCTAACAAGAAAGGATGGGAGGTACTCTTTATTTTGGAACTCATCCAATTATTATCAACAAGAAATGCAAATCAAGATGGAGTACTCTTGTTTGTTGGAATTGAATGAATTCCTGTGATGGATGGTTCATGGGCAATATTTTTATAATGAATATAGAAGTTAATAATGAAACAAAACATAATGTGAAGGTCATTGAATGAACAATACTCCTTGTAACAATAAGAGGAGCCTAATTAGCATGAGGTGATATGAAAGTCTCATTATTTAGGAATTAAACAACTTCACAATAGCAAGAAATTCATAATGAATGATTGCTTTCGCAGATGGAAGTAAGTAGATTTAGAATTTCAATGGAGTTTAAATTTTTGTCATGTATTTAATATACTAGGTTGTGACGCCACATTTGTCATTTTCATCATCACTGTATCAAAATGTGTGCTTGCAATTAAAAGAGGAGCCCTGCTACCAAGAAATGATGGGAGGTTCCCTTTATTTTGGAACTCAACCAGTTATTATCAACAAGAAATGCGAATCAAGATGGAGTACTCTTGTTTGTTGGAATTGAATGAATTCCTCTTATGGATGGTTCATGGGCATATTTTTATAATGAATACAGTCGTTAATAAAGCTACAAAACTTAATGTCATGGTCGTTGAATGAAAAAAAATACTCCTTGTAACAATAAAAGGAGCCTAATTAGCATGAGTGATATGAAAGTCACATTATTTAGGAATTAAACAACTTCACATTAGCAAGAAATGCGTTATGAATGATTGCTTTCGTAGATGGAAGTAAGTAGATTTAGAATTTCAATGGAGTTTAAATTTTTGTCATTTCATTAATATACTAGATTGTTCGGCAACATTTGTCATTTTCATCATCAATGTATCAAAATGTGTGCTTGCAATTGAAAGAGCAGCACTGCTAACAAGAAATGATGGGAGGTACTCTTTATTTTGGAACTCAACTAATTATTATCAATAAGAAATGCGAATCAAGATGGAGTACTCTTGTTTGTTGGAATTGAATGAATTCCTCTGATGCGTGGTTCATCGGCAATATGTATATAATGAATATAGTCGATAATAAAGATACAAAACATAATGTCAAGGTCATTGAATGAACAATACTCCTTGCAAAAATAAGAGGAGCCTAATTAGCATGAGGTGATATGAAAGTCTCATTATTTAGGAATTAAACTTCACATTAGCAAGAACTACATAATGAATGATTGCTTTCGCAGATGGAAGTATGTAGATTTAGAATTTCAATGGAATTTAAATTTTTGTAATGTCATTAATATACTAGATTGTTTAGCCACATTTGTCATTTTCATCATTAATGTATCAAAATGTGTGCTTGCAATTAAAAGTGGAGCTGTGCTAACAAGAAAGGATGGGAGGTACTCTTTATTTTGGAACTCATCCAATTATTATCAACAAGAAATGCAAATCAAGATGGAGTACTCTTGTTTGTTGGAATTGAATGAATTCCTGTGATGGATGGTTCATGGGCAATATTTTTATAATGAATATAGAAGTTAATAATGAAACAAAACATAATGTGAAGGTCATTGAATGAACAATACTCCTTGTAACAATAAGAGGAGCCTAATTAGCATGAGGTGATATGAAAGTCTCATTATTTAGGAATTAAACAACTTCACAATAGCAAGAAATTCATAATGAATGATTGCTTTCGCAGATGGAAGTAAGTAGATTTAGAATTTCAATGGAGTTTAAATTTTTGTCATGTATTTAATATACTAGGTTGTGACGCCACATTTGTCATTTTCATCTTCACTGTATCAAAATGTGTGCTTGCAATTAAAAGAGGAGCCCTGCTACCAAGAAATGATGGGAGGTTCCCTTTATTTTGGAACTCAACCAGTTATTATCAACAAGAAATGCGAATCAAGATGGAGTACTCTTGTTTGTTGCAATTGAATGAATTCCTCTGATGGATGGTTCATGGGCATATTTTTATAATGAATACAGTCATTAATAAAGCTACAAAACTTAATGTCATGGTCGTTGAATGAAAAATAGTCCTTGTAATAATAAAAGGAGCCTAATTAGCATGAGTGATATGAAAGTCACATTATTTAGGAATTAAACAACTTCACATTAGCAAGAAATGCGTTATGAATGATTGCTTTCGTAGATGGAAGTAGATTTAGAATTTCAATGGAGTTAAAATTTTTGTCATTTCATTAATATACTAGATTGTTCGGCAACATTTGTCATTTTCATCATCAATGTATCAAAATGTGTGCTTGCAATTGAAAGAGCAGCACTGCTAACAAGAAATGATGGGAGGTACTCTTTATTTTGGAACTCAACTAATTATTATCAATAAGAAATGTGAATCAAGATGGAGTACTCTTGTTTGTTGGAATTGAATGAATTCCTCTGATGCGTGGTTCATGGGCAATATGTATATAATGAATATAGTCAATAATAAAGATACAAAACATAATGTCAAGGTCATTGAATGAACAATACTCCTTGCAAAAATAAGAGGAGCCTAATTAGCATGAGGTGATATGAAAGTCTCATTATTTAGGAATTAAACTTCACATTAGCAAGAACTTCATAATGAATGATTGCTTTCGCAGATGGAAGTAAGTAGATTTAGAATTTCAATGGAATTTAAATTTTTGTAATGTCATTAATATACTAGGTTGTTTAGCCACATTTGTCATTTTCATCATTAATGTATCAAAATGTGTGCTCGCAATTAAAAGTGGAGCTGTGCTAACAAGGAAGGATGGGAGGTACTCTTTATTTTGGAACTCATCCAATTATTATCAACAAGAAATGCAAATCAAGATGGAGTACTCTTGTTTGTTGGAATTGAATGAATTCCTGTGATGGATGGTTCATGGGCAATATTTTTATAATGAATATAGAAGTTAATAATGAAACAAAACATAATGTGAAGGTCATTGAATGAACAATACTCCTTGTCACAATAAAAGGAGCCTAATTAGCATGAGGTGATATGAAAGTCTCATTATTTAGGAATTAAACAACTTCACAATAGCAAGAAATTCATAATGAATGATTGCTTTCGCAGATGGAAGTAAGTTGATTTAGAATTTCAATGGAGTTTAAATTTTTGTCATGTCATTAATATACTAGGTTGTTTAGCCACATTTGTCATTTTCATCATCAATGTATCAAAATGTGTGCTTGCAATTCAAAGAGGAGCCCTGTTGACAAGAAATGATGGGAGGTACTCTTTATTTTGCAACTCCACCAATTGTTATCAACAAGAAATGCGAATCAACATGGAGTACTCTTGTTTGTTGGAATTGAATGAATTCCTCTGATGGATGGTTCATGGGCAATATTTTTATAATGAATATAGACCTCAATAATGAAACAAAACATAATGTCAAGGACATTGAATGAACAATACTCCCTGTAACAATAAGAGGAGCCTAATTAGCCTAAGGTAATATGAAAGTCTCATTATTTAGGAATTAAACAACTTCACATTAGCAAGAAATTCATTATGAATGATTGCTTTCGTAGTTGCAAGTATGTAGATTTAGAATTTCAATGGAGTTTAAATTTTTGTCATGTCATTAATATACTTGGTTGTTTAGCCATATTTGTCATTTTCAACATCAATGTTTCAAAATGTGTGGTTGCAATTAAAAGAGGAGCCCTGCTAACAAGAAATGATGGGAGGTACACTTCATTTTGGAACTCAACCAATTATTATCAATAAGAAATGTGAATCAACGTGGAGGACTCTTGCTTGTTGGAATTGAATGAATTCCTCTAATTGATGGGTTATGGGCAATATTTTTCTAATGAATATAGACGTTAATAAGGAAACAAAACATAATGTCAAGGTCATTGAATGGCAAATACTCCTTGTAACAATAAGAGGAGCCTAATTAGCATGAGGTGATATGAAAGTCTCATTATTTAGGAATTAAACAACTTCACATTAGCACGAAATGCATAATGAAAGATTGCTTTCGCAGATGGAAGTAAGTAGATTTAGAATTTCAATGGAGTTTAAATTTTTGTCATGTATTTAATATACTAGGTTGTAACACCACATTTGTCATTTTCATCATCAATGTATCAAAATGTGTGCTTGCAATTAAAAGAGGAGTATTGCTAACAAGAAATAATGGGAGGTAGTCTTTATTTTGGAACTCAACCAATTATTATCAGCAAGAAATGTGAATGAAGATGGAGTACTCTTGTTTATTGGAATTGAATGAATTCCTCTGATGGATGGTTCATGGGCAATATTTTTATAATGCATATAGTCGTTAATAAAGATACAAAACATAATGTCAAGGTCATTGAATGAAAAATACTCCTTGTAACAGAAACAGGAGCCTAATTAGCATTAGATGATATAAAAGTCTCATTATTTAGGAATTAAACAACTTCACATTAGCACGAAATGCATAATGAATGATTGCTTTCGCAGATGAAAGTAAGTAGATTTGGAATTTCAATGGAGTTTAAATTTTTGTCATGTCATTAATATACTAGGTTGTTTAGCTACATTTGTCATTTTCATCATCAATCTATCAAAATGTGTGCTTGCAATTAAAAGAGGAGCCCTATTAACAAGAAATGATGGGAGGTACTCTTTATTTTGCAACTCAACCAATTATTATCAACAAGAAATGCAAATCAAGATGGAGTACTCTTGTTTGTTGGAATTGAATGTATTCCTCTGATGGATGGTTCATGGGCAATATTTTTATAATGAATATTGACGTTAATAATGAAACAATACATGATGTCAAGGACATTGAATGAACAATACTCCTTGTAACAATAAGAGGAGCCTAATTAGCATGAGGTGATATGAAAGTCTCATTATTTAGGAATTAAACAACTTCACATTAGTAAGAAATTCATTATGAATGATTGCTTTTGCAGATGGAAGTATGTAGATTTGAATTTCAATGGAGTTTAAATTTGTTTGATTTCATTAATATACTAAGTTGTGTCGCCACATTTGTCATTTTCATCATCAATGTATCAAAATGTATGCTTGGAATCAAAAGAGCAGCCCTGCTAACAAGAAATGATAGGAGGTACTCTTCATTTTGGAACACAACGAATTATTATCAGTAAGAAATGCGAATCAACGTGGAGGACTCTTGTTTGTTGGAATTGAATGAATTCCTCTGATAGATGGTTCATGGGAAATAAGTTTATAGTGAATATAGTCGTAAATAAAGATACAAAACATAATGTCAAGGTCATTGAATGAAAAATACTCCTTGTAACAATAAGAGGAACCTAATTAGCATGAGGTGATATGAAAGTCTCATTATTTAGGAATTAAACAACTTCACATTAGCACGAAATGCATAATGAATGATTGCTTTCATAGATGGAAGTAAGTAGATTTAGAATTTCAATGGAGTTTAAATTTTTGTCATTTCATTAATATACTAGGTTGTTTAGCAACAGTTGTCATTTTCATCATCAATGTATCAAAATGTGTACTTGCAATTAAAAGAGGAGCATTGCTAACAAGAAATCATGGGACGTACTCTTTATTTTGGAACTCAACCAATTATTATCAACAAGAAATTCGAATGAAGATGTAGTACTCTTGTTTGTTGGAATGGAATGAATTCCTCTGATGGATGGTTCATGGGCAATATTTTTATAATGAATATAGTCGTTAATAAAGATACAAAACATAATGTCAAAGTCATTCGATGACAAATACTCCTTGTAACAGAAACGGGAGCCTAATTAGCATTAGGTGATATGAAAGTCTCATTATTTAGGAATTAAACAACTTCACATTAGCACGAAATGCATAATGAATGATTGCTTTTGTAGATGGAAGTAAGTAGATTTAGAATTTCAATGGAGTTTAAATTTTTGTCATGTCATTAATATACTAGGTTGTTTAGCCACATTTGTCATTTTCATCATCAATCTATCAAAATGTGTGCTTGCAGTTAAAAGAGCCCTGTTAACAAGAAATGATGGGAGGTACTCTTTATTTTGCAACTCAACCAATTATTATCAACAAGAAATGCGAATCAAGATGGAGTACTCTTATTTGTTGGAATTGAATGTATTCCTCTGATGGATGGTTCATGGGCAATATTTTTATAATGAATATAGACATTAATAATGAAACAAAACATAATGTCAAGGACATTGAATGAACAATACTCCTTGTAACAATAAGAGGAGGCTAATTAGCATGAGGATATATGAAAATCTCATTATTTAGGAATTAAACAACATCACTTTAGCAGGAAATGCAAACTGAGATGAATGATTGCTTTCGCAGATTGAAGTAAGTAGATTTAGAGTTTCAATGGAGTTTGAATTTGCTTGATTTCATTAATATACTAGGTTGCATAGCCACATTTGTCATTTTCATCATCAATGTATCAAAATGTGGCCATTAAAAGAGGAGCCCTGCTAACAAAAAAAATGATGGGAGGTACTCTTCATTTTGGAACTCAACCAATTATTATCAACAAGAAATGCGAATCAACATGGAGGACTCATGTTTGTTGGAATTGAATGAATTCCTCTAATTGATGGGTCATGGGCAATATTTTTATAATGAATATAGACTTTAATAATGAAACAAAACATAATGTCAAGGTAATTGAATGAACAATACTCCTTGTAACAATAAGAGGAGCCTAATTAGCATGAGGTGATATGAAAGTCTTATTATTTAGGAATTAAACTACTTCACATTAGCACGAAATGCATAATGAATGATTGCTTTCACAGATGGAAGTAAGTAGATTCAGAATTTCAATGGAGTTTAAATTTTCTCATTTCATTAATATACTAGGTTGTTTACCAACATTTGTCATTTTAATCATCAATATATCAAAATGTGTGCTTGCAACTAAAAGAGGAGCACTGCTAACAAGAAATAATGGAGGGAGGTACTCTTTATTTTGGAACTCAACCAATTATTATCAACAAGAAATGCAAATCAAGATGGAGTACTCTTGTTTTTTGGAATTGAATGAATTCCTCTTATGGATGGTTCATGGGCAATATTTTTATAATGAATATTGTCGTTAATAAAGATACAAAACACAATGCCAAGGTCATTGAATGAAAAATACTCCTTGTAACAAAAACTTGAGCCTAATTAGCATGAGTTGATAGAAAGTGTCATTATTTAGGAATTAAACAACTTCACATTAGCACGAAATGCAAACCGAGATGAATGATTGCTTTCGCAGATTGAAGTAAGTAAATTTAGAGTTTCCAGGGAGTTTAGATTTTTGTCATGTCATTAATATACTAGTTTGTTTAGCCACATGTGTCATTTTCATCATCAATTTATCAAAATGTGTGCTAGCAATGAAAAGAGGAGCCCTCCTAACAAGAAATGATGGGAGGTACTCTTTATTTTCGAACTCAACCAATTATTATCAACAAGAAATGCGAATCAAGATGGAGTACTCTTGTTTGTTGGAATTGAATGTATTCCTCTGATGGATGGTTCATGGGCAATATTTTTATAATGAATATTGACGTTAATAATGAAACAATACATGATGTCAAGGACATTGAATGAACAATACTCCTTGTAACAATAAGAGGAGCCTAATTAGCATGAGGTGATATGAAAGTCTCATTATTTAAGAATTAAACAACTTCACATTAGTAAGAAATTCATTATGAATGATTGCTTTCGCAGATGGAAGTATGTAGATTTAGAATTTCAATGGAGTTTAAATTTGTTTGATTTCATTAATATACTATGTTGTGTCGCCACATTTGTCATTTTCATCATCAATGTATCAAAATGTATGCTTGGAATCAAAAGAGCAGCCCTGCTAACAAGAAATGATAGGAGGTACTCTTCATTTTGGAACACAACGAATTATTATCAGTAAGAAATGCGAATCAACGTGGAGGACTCTTGTTTGTTGGAATTGAATGAATTCCTCTGATAGATGGTTCATGGGAAATAAGTTTATAGTGAATATAGTCGTTAATAAAGATACAAAACATAATGTCAAGGTCATTGAATGAAAAATACTCCTTGTAACAATAAGAGGAACCTAATTAGCATGAGGTGATATGAAAGTCTCATTATTTAGGAATTAAACAACTTCACATTAGCACGAAATGCATAATGAATGATTGCTTTCATAGATGGAAGTAAGTAGATTTAGAATTTCAATGGAGTTTAAATTTTTGTCATTTCATTAATATACTAGGTTGTTTAGCAACAGTTGTCATTTTCATCATCAATGTATCAAAATGTGTACTTGCAATTAAAAGAGGAGCATTGCTAACAAGAAATCATGGGACGTACTCTTTATTTTGGAACTCAACCAATTATTATCAACAAGAAATTCGAATGAAGATGTAGTACTCTTGTTTGTTGGAATGGAATGAATTCCTCTGATGGATGGTTCATGGGCAATATTTTTATAATGAATATAGTCGTTAATAAAGATACAAAACATAATGTCAAAGTCATTCGATGACAAATACTCCTTGTAACAGAAACGGGAGCCTAATTAGCATTAGGTGATATGAAAGTCTCATTATTTAGGAATTAAACAACTTCACATTAGCACGAAATGCATAATGAATGATTGATTTTGCATATGGAAGTAAGTAGATTTAGAATTTCAATGGAGTTTAAATTTTTGTCATGTCATTAATATACTAGGTTGTTTAGCCACATTTGTCATTTTCATCATCAATCTATCAAAATGTGTGCTTGCAGTTAAAAGAGCCCTGTTAACAAGAAATGATGGGAGGTACTCTTTATTTTGCAACTCAACCAATTATTATCAACAAGAAATGCGAATCAAGATGGAGTACTCTTATTTGTTGGAATTGAATGTATTCCTCTGATGGATGGTTCATGGGCAATATTTTTATAATGAATATAGACATTAATAATGAAACAAAACATAATGTCAAGGACATTGAATGAACAATACTCCTTGTAACAATAAGAGGAGGCTAATTAGCATGAGGATATATGAAAATCTCATTATTTAGGAATTAAACAACATCACTTTAGCAGGAAATGCAAACTGAGATGAATGATTGCTTTCGCAGATTGAAGTAAGTAGATTTAGAGTTTCAATGGAGTTTGAATTTGCTTGATTTCATTAATATACTAGGTTGCATAGCCACATTTGTCATTTTCATCATCAATGTATCAAAATGTGGCCATTAAAAGAGGAGCCCTGCTAACAAAAAATGATGGGAGGTACTCTTCATTTTGGAACTCAACCAATTATTATCAACAAGAAATGCGAATCAACATGGAGGACTCATGTTTGTTGGAATTGAATGAATTCCTCTAATTGATGGGTCATGGGCAATATTTTTATAATGAATATAGACTTTAATAATGAAACAAAACATAATGTCAAGGTAATTGAATGAACAATACTCCTTGTAACAATAAGAGGAGCCTAATTAGCATGAGGTGATATGAAAGTCTTATTATTTAGGAATTAAACTACTTCACATTAGCACGAAATGCATAATGAATGATTGCTTTCACAGATGGAAGTAAGTAGATTCAGAATTTCAATGGAGTTTAAATTTTCTCATTTCATTAATATACTAGGTTGTTTACCAACATTTGTCATTTTAATCATCAATATATCAAAATGTGTGCTTGCAACTAAAAGAGGAGCACTGCTAACAAGAAATAATGGGAGGTACTCTTTATTTTGGAACTCAACCAATTATTATCAACAAGAAATGCAAATCAAGATGGAGTACTCTTGTTTTTTGGAATTGAATGAATTCCTCTTATGGATGGTTCATGGGCAATATTTTTATAATGAATATTGTCGTTAATAAAGATACAAAACACAATGCCAAGGTCATTGAATGAAAAATACTCCTTGTAACAAAAACTTGAGCCTAATTAGCATGAGTTGATAGAAAGTGTCATTATTTAGGAATTAAACAACTTCACATTAGCACGAAATGCAAACCGAGATGAATGATTGCTTTCGCAGATTGAAGTAAGTAAATTTAGAGTTTCCAGGGAGTTTAGATTTTTGTCATGTCATTAATATACTAGTTTGTTTAGCCACATGTGTCATTTTCATCATCAATTTATCAAAATGTGTGCTAGCAATGAAAAGAGGAGCCCTCCTAACAAGAAATGATGGGAGGTACTCTTTATTTTCGAACTCAACCAATTATTATCAACAAGAAATGCGAATCAAGATGGAGGACTCTTGTTTGTTGAAATTGAATGAATTCCTCTGATTGATGGTTCATGGGCAATATTTTTATAATGAATATAGTTGTTAATAAATCTACAAAACATAATGTCAGGGTCACTGAATGAAAAATACTCCTTGTAACAATAAGAGGAGCCTAATTAGCATCAGGTGATATGAAAGTCTCATTATTTAGGAATTAAACAACTTCACATTAGCATGAAATGCAAACCAAGATGAATGATTGCTTTTGTAGATGGAAGTAAGTAGATTTAGGGTTTCAATAGAGTTTAAATTTGTTTGATTTCATTAATATACTAGGTTGTTTTGCCAGATATGTTAATTTCGTCATCAATGTATCAAAATATGTGCTTGAAACAAAAAGAAGAGCACTACTAATTAGAAATGATGGGAGGTACTCTTTATTTTGGAACTCAACCAATTATTATGAATAGGAAATGCAAATCAAGATGGAGGACTCTTGTTTGTTGAAATTGAATGAATTCCTCTGATTGATGGTTCATGGGCAATATTTTTATAATGAATATAGTTGTTAATAAATCTACAAAACATAATGTTAGGGTCACTGAATGAAAAATACTCCTTGTAAGAATAAAAGGAGCCTAATTAGCATGAGGAGATATGAAAGTCTCATTATTTAGGAATTAAACAACTTCACATTAGCACGGAATGCAAACCAGGATGAATGATTGCTGTTGTCGGTGGAAGTAAGTAGATTTAGAGTTTCAATGGTGTTTAGATTCGTTTGATTTAATTAATATACTAGGTTGTTTTGCCAGATATGTTAATTTCGTCATCAATGTATCAAAATATGTGCTTGAAACAAAAAGAAGAGCACTACTAATTAGAAATGATGAAAGGTACTCTTTATTTTGGAACTCAACCAATTATTATGAATAGGAAATGCAAATCAAGATGGAGGACTCCATTGTTTGTTTGAATTGAATGAATTCATGTTATAAAAGGTAATTTCATGGTCATTGCATGAAAAATAGGCCTTTTAACGACGAGAGGAGCCTAATTAGCTTAAGGTGATATGAAAGTCTCAATATTTAGGGATTAAACAACTTCACATTATCGAGAAATGCCAACCAAGAAGAATGAATGCTTTTGCCGATGGAAGTAAGTAGATTTTGAGTTTCAATGGAGTTTAAATTTGATTGATTTCATTAATATACTAGGTTGCTTAGCCACATTTGTCATTTTAATCATCAATGTATCAAAATGTGTGCTTGGAATCAAAAGAGGAGCCCTGCTAACAAGAAATGATGGGAGGTATTCTTTATTTTGAAACTCAACCAATTATTATCAATAAGAAATGCGAATCAAGATGGAGGACTCTTGTTTGTTGGAATTGAATGAATTCCTTTGATTTATGGTTCATGGGCAATATTTTTATAATGAGTATAGTCGTTAATAATGATACAAAACATAATGTGAAGGTCATTGAATGAAAAATACTCCTTGTAACAACAAGAGGAGCCTAATTAGCATGAGGTGATATGGATGTTTCATTATTAAAGAATTAAACAACTTCACATTAGGATGAAAAGCAAACCAAGATGAATGATTGCTTTCACAGATGGATGTAAGTAGATTTAGAGATTCAATGGAGTTTAAATTTGTTTGATTTCTTTAATATACTAGGTTGGTAACGACATTTGTCATTTCCATCATCAATGTATCAAAAAGCATGCTTGGAATCAAAAGAGGAGGCCTGCTAACAAGAAATGATGGGAGGTACTCTTTATTTTGGAAATCAACCAATTATTATCAATATGAAATGCGAATCAAGATGGAGGACTCTTGTTTGTTAGAGTTAAATGAATTCCTTTGATGGATGGTTCATGGACAATATTTTTATAATGAATATAGTCGTTAATAATGATACAAAACATAATGTCAAGGTCATTGAATGAAAAATACTCCTTGTAACAATAAGACGAGCCTAATTAGCATGAGGTGATATGAAATTCTCATCATTTAGGAATTAAATGACTTCACATTAGCAGGAAATGCAAACCAGGATGAATGATTGCTTTCGTAGGTGGAAGTAAGTAGATTTAGAGTTTCAACGGTGTTTAGATTTGATTGATTTAATTAATATACTAAGTTGTTTTGCCAGATATGTTAATTTCATCATCAATGTATCAAAATATGTGCTTGAAACAAAAAGAGGAGCACTGCTAATTAGAAATGATGGGACGTACTCTTTATTTTGGAACTCAACCAATTATTATGAATAGGAAATGCAAATCAAGATGGTGGACTCCATTTTTTGTTGGAATTGAATGAATTCATATTATAAAAGGTTCAAGGGTATTTTCCAACTCTTGTTTGTTGGAATTGAACGAATTTCACTGATTGATGGTTCATAGGCAATATTTTTATAATGAATATAGTCGTTAATAAAAAGACAAAACATAATGCCAAGGTTATTGAATGAAAAATACTCGTTGTAACAAAAACTGGAGCCTAATTAGCATGAGGTGATATGAAAGTCTCATTATTTAGGAATTTAACAACTTCACATTAGCCCGAAATACAAACTGAGATGAATGATTGCTTTCGCAGATTGAAGTAAGTAGATTTAGAGTTTCAATGGAGTTTAAATTTTTGTCATGTCTTTAATATACTAGTTTGTTTACCCACATGTGTCATTTTCATCATCAATGTATCAAAATGTGTGCTTGCAATGAAAAGATGAGCCCTGCTAACAAGAAATGATAGGAGGTACTCTTTATTTTTGAACTGAACCAATTATTATCAACAAGAAATGCAAATCAAGATGGAGGACTCTTGTTTGTTGGAATTGAATGAATTCCTCTGATGGACGGTTCATGCGCAATATTTTTATAATGAATATAGTCGTTAAGAAAGATACAAAACATAATGTCAAGGTCATTGAATGAAAAATACTCCTTGTAATGGAAACAGGAGCCTAATTAGCATGAGGTGATATGAAAGTCTTATTATTTAGGAATTAAACAACTTAACATTAGCACGAAATGCAAACTAAGATGAATGATTTCTTTCACAGATTGATGTAAGCAGATTTAGTGTTTCAATGGAGTTTAAATTTGTTTGATTTCATTAATATACTAGGTTGTGTCGCCACATTTGTCATTTTCATCATTAATGTATCAAAATTGTGAGCTTCGAATCAAAAGAGGAGCCCTGCTAACAAGAAATGATGGGAGGTACTCTTCATTTTGGAACTCAACCAATTATTATCAATAAGAAATGCGAATCAACGTGAAGGACCCTTGTTTGATGGAATTGAAAGAATTCCTCTAATTGATGGGTCATGGGCAATATTTTTATAATGAATATAGACGTTAATAATGAAACAAAACCTAATGTCAAGGTCATTGAATGAAAAATACTCCTTGTAACAATAAGAGGAGCCTAATTAGCATGAGGTGATATGAAATTCTCATTATTTAGGAATTAAACAACTTCACGTTAGCATGAAATGCATAATGAATGATTGCTTTTGTAGATGGGAGTAAGTAAATTTAGAAGTTCAATGGAGTTTAAATTTTTGTCATTTCTTTAATATACTAGGTTGTTTAGCAACATTTGTCATTTTCATCATCAATGTATCAAAATGTGTGCTTGCAATTAAAAGAGGAGCACTGCTAACAAGAAATGATAAGAGGTACTTTTTATTTTGGAACTCAACTAATTATTATAACCAAGAAATGTGAATGAAGATGGAGTACTCTTGTTTGTTGGAATTGAATGAATTCCTCTGATGGATGGTTCATGGGCAATATGTTTATAATGAATATAGTTGTTAATAAAGATACAAAACATAAAGTCCAGGTCATTAAATGAAAAATACTCCTTATAACTATAAGAGGAGCCTAATTAGCATGAGGTGATATGAAAGTCTCATTATTTAGGAATTAAACAACTTCACATTAGCACGAAATGCATAATGAATGATTGCTTTCGCAGATGGAAGCATGTAGATGTAGAATTTCGATGGAGTTTAAATTTTTGTCATGTATTTAATATATGAGGTTGTTTAGCCACATTTGTCATTTTCATCATTAATGTATCAAAATGTGTGCCTGCAATTAAAAGAGGAGCCCTGCTAACAAGAAATGATGTGAGGTTCTCTTTATTTTGGAACTCAACCAATTATTATCAACAAGAAATGCAAATCAAGAAGGAGTACTCTTGTTTGTTGGAATTGAATGAATTCCTCTGATGGATGGTTCATGGGCAATATTTTTATAATGAATATAGTCGTTAATAAAGCTACAAAACATAATGTCAAGGTCATTGAATGAACAATACTCCTTGCAAAAATAAGAGGAGCCTAATTAGCATGAGGTGATATGAAAGTCTCATTATTTAGGAATTAAACAACATCATATTAGCAAGATATTCAAAAGGAATTATTGCTTTCGCAGATGGAAGTAAGTCGATTTATAATTTCAATGGAGTTTAAATTTTTGTCATGTCATTAATATACTAGGTTGTTTAGCCACATTTGTCATTTTCATCATTAATGTATCAAAATGTGTGCTTGCAATTAAAAGTGGTGTCGTGCTAACAAGAAAGGATGGGAGGTACTCTTTATTTTGGAACTCAACCAATTATTATCAAGAAGAAATGCGAATCAAGATGGAGTACTCTTGTTTGTTGGAATTCAATGAATTCCTTTGATGGATGGTTCATGGGCAATATTTTTATATTGAATATAGACGTTAATAATGAAACAAAACATAATGTCAAGGTCATTGAATGAACAATACTCCTTGTAACAATAAGAGGAGCCTAATTAGCATAAGGTGATATGAAAGTCTCATTATTTAGGAATTAAACAACTTCACAATAGCAAGAAATTCATAATGAATGATTGCTTTCGCAGATGGAAGTAAGTAGATTTAGAATTTCAATGGAGTTTAAATTTTTGAAATGTCATTAATATACTAGTTTGTTTAGCCACATTTGTCATTTTCATCATCAATGTATCAAAATGTGTGGTTGCAATTCAAAGAGGAGCCCTGTTGACAAGAAATGATGGGAGGTACTCTTTATTTTGCAACTCAACCAATTGTTATCAACAAGAAATGCGAATCAACATGGAGTACTCTTGTTTGTTGGAATTGAATGAATTCCTCTGATGGATGGTTCATGGGCAATATTTTTATAATGAATATAGACCTCAATAATGAAACAAAACATAATATCAAGGACATTGAATGAACAATACTCCTTGTAACAATAAGAGGAGCCTAATTAGCATGAGGTGATATGAAAGTCTCATTATTTAGGAATTAAACAACTTCACATTAGCATGAAATTCATTATGAATGATCGCTTTCGCAGATGCAAGTAAGTAGATTTAGAATTTCAATGGAGTTTAAATTTTTGTCATGTCATTAATATACTTGGTTGTTTAGCCACATTTGTCATTTTCAACATCAATGTTTCAAAATGTGTGCTTGCAATTAAAAGAGGAGCCATGCTAACAAGAAATGATGGGAGGTACACTTGATTTTGGAACTCAACCAATTATTATCAATAAGAAATGCGAATCAACGTGGAGGACTCTTGCTTGTTGGAATTGAATGAATTCCTCTAATTGATGGGTTATGGGGAATATTTTTATAATGAATATAGACGTTAATAATGAAACAAATCATAATGTCAAGGTCATTGAATGACAAATACTCCTCGTAACAATAAGAGGAGCCTAATTAGCATGAGGTGATATGAAAGTCTCATTATTTAGGAATTAAACAACATCACATTAGCAAGATATTCATAAGGAATTATTGCTTTCACAGATGGATGTAAGTCGATTTATAATTTCAATGGAGTTTAAATTTTTGTCATGTCATTAATATACTAGGTTGTTTAGCCACATTTGTCATTTTCATCATTAATGTATCAAAATGTGTGCTTGCAATTAAAAGTGGAGCCGTGCTAACAAGAAAGGATGGGCGGTACTCTTTTTTTTGGAACTCAACCAATTATTATCAACAAGAAATGCGAATCAAGATGGAGTACTCTTGTTTGTTGGAATTGAATGAATTCCTTTGATGGATGGTTCATGGGCAGTATATTTATAATGAATATAGACGTTAATAATGAAACAAAACATAATGTCAAGGTCATTGAATGAACAATAATCCTTGTAACAATAAGAGGAGCCTAATTAGCATGAGGTGATATGAAAGTCTCATTATTTAGGAATTAAACAACTTCACAATAGCATGAAATTCATGATGAATGATTGCTTTCGCAGATGGAAGTAAGTAGATTTAGAATTTTAATGGAGTTTAAATTTTTGTCATGTATTTAATATACTAGGTCATTTAGCCACATTTGTCATTTTCATAATCAATGTATCAAAATGTGTGCTCGCCATTAAAAGAGGAGCCCTGATAACAAGAAATGATGGGAGGTTCTATTTATTTTGGAACTTAACCAATTATTATCAACAAGAAATGCGAATCAATATGGAGTACTCTTGTTTGTTGGAATTGAATGAATTCCTCTGATGGATGGTTCATGGGCAATATTTTTATAATTAATATAGACCTCAATAATGAAACAAAACATAATGCCAAGGACATTGAATGAACAATACTCCTTGTAACAATAAGAGGAGCCTAATTAGCATGAGGTGATATGAAAGTCTCATTATTTAGGAATTAAACAACTTCACATTAGTAAGAAATTCATTATGAATGATTGCTGTCGCAAATGGAAGTAAGTAGATTTAGAATTTCAATGGAGTTTAAATTTGTTTGATTTCATTAATATACTAGGTTGTGTCGCCACATTTGTCATTTTCATCATCAATGCATCACTATGTGCGCTTGGAATCAAAACAGCAGCCCTGCTAACAAGAAATGATAGGGCGTACTCTTCATTTTGGAACACAACAAATTATTATCAGTAAGAAATGCGAATCAACGTGGAGGACTCTTGTTTGTTGGAATTGAATGAATTCCTCTGATGGATGGTTGATGGGCAATATGTTGATAGTGAATATAGTCGTTCATAAAGATACAAAACATAATGTCAAGGTCATTGAATGAAAAATACTCCTTGTAACAATAAGAGGAGCCTAATTAGCATGAGGTGATATGAAAGTCTCATTATTTAGGAATTAAACAACTTCACAATAGCACGAAATGCATAATGAATGATTGCTTTCATAGATGGAAGTAAGTAGATTTAGAATTTCAATGGAGTTTAAATTGTTGTCATTTCATTAATATACTAGGTTGTTTAGCAACATTTGTCATTTTCATCATCAATGTATCAAAATGTGTACTTGCAATTAAAAGAGGAGCACTGCTAACATGAAACGATGGGAGGTACTCTTTATTTTGGAAGTCAACCAATTATTATCAACAAGAAATGTGAATGAAGATGGAGTACTCTTGTTTGTTGGAATTGAATGAATTCCTCTGATGGATGGTTCATGGGCAATATTTTTATAATGAATATTGTCGTTAATAAAGATACAAAACATAATGTCAAGGTCATTGAATGAAAAATACTCCTTGTAACAGAAATAGGAGCCCAATTAGCATTAGGTGATATCAAAGTCTCATTATTTAAGAAATAAACAACTTCACATTAGCACGAAATGCATAATGAATGATTGCTTTCATAGATGGAAGTAAGTAGATTTAGAATTTCAATGGAGTTTAAATTTTTGTCATTTCATTAATATACTAGGTTGTTTAGCAACATTTTTCATTTTCATCATCAATGTATCAAAATGTGTACTTGCAATTAAAAGAGGAGCACTGCTAACAGGAAATCATGGGAGGTACTCTTTATTTTGGAATTCAACCAATTATTATCAACAAGAAATGCGAATAAAGATGTAGTACTCTTGTTTGTTGGGATTGAATGAATTCCTCTGATGGATGGTTCATGGGCAATATTTTTACAATGAATATAGTCGTTAATAAAGATACAAAACATAATGTCAAGGTTATTGAATGACAAATACTCCTTGTAATAGAAACAGGAGCCTAATTAGCATTAGGTGATATGAAAGTCTCATTATTTAGGAATTAAACAACTTCACATTAGCACGAAATGCATAATGAATGATTGCTTTCGCAGATGGAAGTAAGTAGATTTAGAATTTCAATGGAGTTTAAATTTTTTTCATGTCATTAATATACTAGGTTGTTTAGCCACATTTGTCATTTTCATCATCAATGTATCAAAATGTGTGCTTGCAATTAAAAGAGGAGTCTTGCTAACAAGAAATGATGGGAGGTACTCTTTATTTTGGAACTCAACCAATTATTTTCAACAAGAAATGCGAATCAAGATGGAGTACACTTCTTTGTAGGAATTGAATAAATTCCTCTGATGGATGCTTCATGGGCAATATTTTTATAATGAATATAGACCTTAATAATGAAACAAAACATAATTTCAAGGACATTGAATGAACAATACTCCTTGTAACAATAAGAGCAGGCTAATTAGCATGAGGTGATATGAAAGTCTCATTATTTAGGAATTAAACAACTTCACATTTGCAAGAAATTCATTATGAATGATTGCTTTCGCAGATGGAAGTAAGTAGATTTAGAATTTTTATGGAGTTTAAATTTTTGTCACGTATTTAATATACTAAGTTGTTTAGTCACATTTGTCATTTTCATCATCAATGTATCAAAATCTGTCCTCGCCATTAAAAGAGGAGCCCTGCTAACAAGAAATGATGGGAGGTTCTGTTTATTTTGGAACTCAACCAATTATTATCAATAAGAAATGCGAATCAATATGGAGTACTTTTGTTTGTTTGAATTGAATGAATTCCTCTGATTGATGGTTCATGGGCAATCTTTTTATAATGAATATAGTCGTTAATAAAGATACAAAACATAATCTCAAGGTCATTGAATGAAAAATACTCCTTGTAACAATAAGGGGAGCCTAATTAGCATGAGGTGATATGAAAGTCTCATTATTTAGGAATTAAACAACTTTACTTTAGCACGAAATGCAAACCGAGATGAATGATTGCTTTCACAGATTGAAGTAAGTAGATTTGGAGTTTCAATGGAATTTGAATTTGCTTGATTTCATTAATATACTAGGTTGTGTAGCCACATTTGTCATTTTCATCATCAATGTATCAAAATGTGTGCTTGCAATGAAAACATTAGCCCTGCTAACAAGAAATGATGGGAGGTACTCTTCATTTTGGAACTCAACCAATTATTATCAGTAAGAAATGCGAATCAATGTGGAGGACTCATGTTTATTGGAATTGAATGAATTCCTCTAATTGATGGGTCATGGGCAATATTTTTATAATGAATATAGACATTAATAATGAAACAAAACATAATGTCAAGGTAATTGAATGAACAATACTCCTTGTAACAATAAGAGGAGCCTAATTAGCATGAGTTTAGATTTTTGTCATGTCATTAATATACTAGTTTGTTTAGCCACATGTGTCATTTTCATCATCAATGTATCAAAATGTGTGCTAGCAATGAAAAGAGGAGCCCTCCTAACAAGAAATGATGGGAGGTACTCTTTATTTTCGAACTCAACCAATTATTATCAACAAGAAATGCGAATCAAGATGGAGGACTCTTGTTTGTTGAAATTGAATGAATTCCTTTGATTGATGGTTCATGGGCAATATTTTTATAATGAATATAGTTGTTAATAAATCTACAAAACATAATGTCAGGGTCACTGAATGAAAAATACTCCTTGTAACAATAAGAGGAGACTAATTAGCATCAGGTGATATGAAAGTCTCATTATTTAGGAATTAAACTTCACATTATCATGGAATGCAAACCAAGATGATCGATTGCTTTTGTAGATGGAAGTAAGTAGATTTAGGGTTTCAATGGAGTTTAAATTTGTTTGATTTCATTAATATACTAGGTTGTTAAGCCACATTTATCATTTTCATCATCAATGTATCAAAATGTGTGCTTGCAATGAAAAGAGGAGCCCTGCTACCAAGAAATGATGGGAGGTACTCTTTATTTTACAACTCAACCAATTATTATCAATAAGAAATGCGAATGAAGATGGAGAACTCTTATTTGTTGCAATTGAATGAATTCCTCTGATTGATGGTACATAGACAATATTTTTATAATGATTATAGTCGTTAATAAAGATAGAAATGATAATGTCAAGGTCATTGGATGAAAAATACACTATGTAACTATGAGATGAGCCTAATTAGCATGAGGTGATATGAAAGTCTCATTATTTAGGAATTAAACTACTTCACATTAGCACCAAATGCATAATGAATGATTGCTTTCACAGATGGAAGTAAGTAGATTTAAAATTTCAATGGAGTTTAAATTTTCTCATTTCATTAATATACTAGGTTGTTTACGAACATTTGTCATTTTAATCATCAATATATCAAAATGTGTGCTTGCAACTAAAAGAGGAGCACTGCTAACAAGAAATGATGGGAGGAACTCTTTATTTTGGAACTCAACCAATTATTATCAATAAGAAATGCGAATCAAGATGGAGTACTCTTGTTTTTTGGAATTGAATGAATTCCTCTGATGGATGGTTCATGGGCAATATTTTCATAATGAATATTGTTGTTAATAAAGATACAAAACACAATGCCAAGGTCATTGAATGAAAAATACTCCTTGTAACAAAAACTGGAGCCTAATTAGCATGAGTTGATAGAAAGTGTCATTATTTAGGAATTAAACAACTTCACATTAGCACGAAATGCAAACCGAGATGAATGATTGCTGTCGCAGATTGAAGTAAGTAGATTTAGAGTTTCCAGGGAGTTTAGATTTTTGTCATGTCATTAATATACTAGTTTGTTTAGCCACATGTGTCATTTTCATCATCAATGTATCAAAATGTGTGCTAGCAATGAAAAGAGGAGCCCTCCTAACAAGAAATGATGGGAGGTACTCTTTATTTTCGAACTCAACCAATTATTATCAACAAGAAATGTGAATCAAGATGGAGGACTCTTGTTTGTTGAAATTGAATGAATTCCTCTGATTGATGGTTCATAGGCAATATTTTTATAATGAATATAGTTGTTAATAAATCTACAAAACATAATGTCAGGGTCACTGAATGAAAAATACTCCTTGTAACAATAAGAGGAGACTAATTAGCATCAGGTGATATGAAAGTCTCATTATTTAGGAATTAAACTTCACATTATACATGAAAATGCCAAACCAAGATGATCGATTGCTTTTGTAGATGGAAGTAAGTAGATTTAGGGTTTCAATGGAGTTT
>JBAPLH010002040.1:0-27975 GCA_037897445.1 Ceriops zippeliana
AAATGCAAACAACATGAATGACTCCTTTGGCACCGATAGTTAGAAGTAAATAGATCTTAGAGTTTTAATATGTTTAGACTTGTTTGTTTTAATCTAAAAGTATGCTAAATTGTTTAGTCACAATTGTTAATTCATATGATCCATCGATCAAAAAGTCTGTTTGCAACCTATAATAGGAGCCTTCACTTGACTAGAAAGTGATAGGACGGTACCTCTTTATTTTCGAATGTCAACCAATTAATATCAATAAAGAAATGCAATTCAAGATCGAAGAACTCCATTGTTTATTAGATTTGAAGAAATTCATGTTATAGATGGTCATTGGCATTGTTTTCACATGAATGTAGTCATTAAGAATGACCAAAAGATACTTTTTATGCTCATTGCATGAAAAACAGTCCTTCTAACAACAAAAGTAGAAGTGATTAGAATAAAGCTGTGGTTAAGAAAGTCACATTATTTTAGGAATGGAAACCCTTAAAATTAATGCTCCAAATGCAAACAAAACATGAACTGACTGTCTGTTGGCCAATGGAAGTTAAACAGATTTAGATATTTAATATGTTTTAGACTTGTTTGTTTTAATTAATATGCTAAATTGTTTAGTCACAAATGTTAATTCTATGATCCCTGTATCAACAAAAGTCTGTTTGGAACCAAAAGAGGAGCCTTGATAAATAGAAATGAAAAAACACGATAGGATGGTACTCTTTATTTTCAAATCAAAACCAATTAATATCAATAAGAAATACAATTCAAGATCAAGGACTCCATTTGTTTTATTAGATTTCAATGAATTCATGTTATAGATGGTTCATTGGGCATTGTTTTCACAATGAATATAGTCATTAAGAAGACACAAAAGATACTTTTATGGTCATTACCATGAAAAATAGTCCTTCTAACAACAAAAGTAGAGTGATTAGAAATAAGCTGATAAGAAAGTCACATTATTTGGCAATGAAACCCCATAAATTAATGCCACATGCAAACAAACATGAAATGACTGCTGTGGCCGAAGGAAGAAAACAGATTTAGAGTTTTAATACTGTTTTTAGACTTGTTTGTTGTAATTAATATGCTAAATTGTTTAGCCACAAATGTATTAATTCTATGATCCCTCTATCCAAATGTCTGGTTTGGAACCAAAAAAGGAGCTTTGATAACCAGAAATGATAGGAGGTACTCTTTATTTTGGAATTCAACCAATTAATATCAATAAGGAATTGCTCAATTCAAGATCAAAGACTCCGTTATTTATTAGATTTGAATGAAGTCATGTTGTACATGGGTTCATTTGCATTGTTTTTCACAATGAATATAGTCATTAAGAAAGACAGAAAAGATAATTTTATGGTAATTGGTATGAAAAATAATCCTTCTAACAACAAAAGTAGAGTGATTAGCATAAGCTGGTAAGAAAGTCACATTTTTTAGGAATGAAACACCTTAAAATTAAAGAAAAATGCCGACAAATATCAATGACTGCTGTGGCCAAAGTAAGTAAACAGATTTAGAGTTTTAATACTGTTTAAACTTGTTTGCTTTAATTAATATGCTAAATTGTTTAGCCACAAATGTTAATTCTATGATCCCTCTACCAAAAAGTATGGTTGGAACCAAAAGAGGAGCCTTGAGAACCAGAAATGATAGGAGGTATTCTTTATTTTGGAATTCAACCAATTAATATAAATAAGAAATGAAATTCAAGATCAAGAACTCCATTGTTTAATATAATTGAATGAATTCATGTTATAGATGGTTCATTGGCATTGTTTTCACAATGAATATAGTCATTAAGAAAGACACCAAGGATAATTTTTATGGTCATTGCATGAAAAATAGTCCTTCTAACAACAAAAGTAGAGTGATTAGCATAAAGCTGGTAAGAAAGTCACGTTATTTAGGAGTGAAAACCCCTTATAATTAATGCCAAATGCAAACAAACATGAATGACTGCTGTGGCCGAAGGAAGTAAACAGATTTAGAGTGTTAATACTGTTTAGACTTGTTTGCTTTAATTAATATGCTAAATTGTTTAGCCGCAAATGTTAATTTTATGATCCCTCTATCAAAATGTCTGGTTGGAACTAAAAGAGGATCCTTGATAAAAAGAAATGATAGGCGGTAATCTTTATTTTTGAAATCAACCATTTAATATAAATAAGAAATCCAATTCAAGATCAAGGAGTCCACTGTTTATTAGAATTGAATGATGTCATGCTATACATGATTCATTTGCATTGCTTTCACAATGAATATACTCATTAAGAAAGACAGAAAAGAAAATTTTATGGTAACTGCTTGAAAAAGAATCCTTCTAATAACAAAAGTAGGCTAATTAGCCTAAAGAGATTAGAAAGTCACAGTACTTATGAATTAAACCACTAAATATTAATGCCAAATGCAAACCAACATGAATGACTCCTTTGGCCGATAGAAGTAAATAGATTTAGAGTTTTAATAATGTTTAGACTCATTTGTTTTAATTAATATGCTAAATTGTTTAGTCACAAATGTTAATTCTATGATCCCTCGATCAAAAAGTCTGTTTGCAACCAAAAAGGAGCCTTCATTACTAGAAATGATAGGAGGTACTCTTTATTTTTCAAATTCAACCCAAATTAATATCAATAAGAAATGCAATTCAAGATCAAGAACTCCATTTTTTATTAGATTTGAATGAATTCATGTTATAGATGGTTCATTGGCATTGTTTTTCACAATGAATATAGTCATTAAGAATGACACAAAAGATACTTTTATGGTCATTGCATGAAAAATAATCCTTCTAACAACAAAAGTAGAGTGATTAGAATAAGCTGGTAAGAAAGTCACATTATTTAGGAATGAAACCCCTTAAAATTAATGCGAAATGCAAACAAACATGAATGACTGCTGTGGCCAATGGAAGTAAACAGATTTAGATATTTAATATTGTTTTAGACTTGTTTGTTTTTAATTAACATGCTAAATTGTTTAGTCACAAATGTTAATTCTATGATCCCTGTATCAAAAAGTCTGTTTGGAACCAAAAGAGGAGCCTTGATAAATAGAAATGATAGGAGGTACTCTTTATTTTCAAATTCAACCAATTAATATCAATAAGAAATACAATTCAAGATCAAGGACTCCATTGTTTATTAGATTTCAATGAATTCATGTTATAGATGGTTCATTGGCATTGTTTTCACAATGAATATAGTCATTAAGAAAGACACAAAAGATACTTTTATGGTCATTGCATGAAAAATAGTCCTTCTAACAACAAAAGTAGAGTGATTAGAATAAGCTGGTAAGAAAGTCACATTATTTAGGAATGAAACCCCTTAAAATTAATGCCAAATGCAATCAAACATGAATGACTGCTTTGGCCGAAGGAAGTAAACAGATTTAGATTTTTAATACTGTTTAAACTTGTTTGCTTTAATTAAAATGCTGAATTGTTTAGCCACAGATGTTAATTTTATGATCCCTCTATAAAAAAGTCTGGTTGGAACTAAAAGAGGATCCTTGATAACCAGAAATGATAGGTGGTAATCTTTATTTTTGAAATCAACCATTTAATATAAATAAGAAATCCAATTCAAGATCAAAGAGTCCACTGTTTATTAGAATTGAATGATGTCATGCTATACATGATTCATTTGCATTACTTTCACAATGAATATACTCATAAAGAAAGACAGAAAAGATAATTTTATGGTAATTGCATGAAAAATAATCCTTCTAACAACAAAAGTAGGGTGATTAGCATAAGCTGGTAAGAAAGTCACATTATTTAGGAATGAAACCCCGTAAAATTAATGCCAAATGCAAAGAAAAATGAATGACTGCTGTGGCCGAAGGAAGTAAACAAGATTTAGAGTTTTAATACTATTTAGACTTGTTTGTTTTAATTAATATGCTAAATTTTTTTAGTCACAAATGTTAATTCTATGATCCCTCGATCAAAAAGTCTGTTTGCAACCAAAAAGGAGCCTTCATTACTAGAAATGATAGGAGGTACTCTTTATTTTTGCATTCAACCAATTAATATCAATAAGAAATGCAATTCAAGATCAAGAACTCCATTGTTTATTAGATTTGAATGGATTCATGTTATAGATGGTTCATTGGCATTGTTTTCACAATGAATATAGTCCTTAAGAAAGACACAAAAGATACTTTTATGGTCATTCCATGAAAAATAGACCTTCTAACAACAAAAGTAGAGTGATTAGAATAAGTTGATAAGAAAGTCACATTATTTAGCAATGAAACCCCTTAAAATTAATGCCACATGCAAACAAACGTGAATGACTGCTATGGCCAATGGAAGTAAACAGATTTAGATTTTTAATACTGTTTAGACTTGTTTGTTGTAATTAATATGCTAAATTGTTTAGCCATAAATGTTAATTCTATGATCCCTCTATCCAAATGTCTGGTTGGAACCAAAAAAGGAGCTTTGATAACCAGAAATGATAGGAGGTACTCTTTATTTTGGAATTCAACCAATTAATATCAATAAGAATTGCAATTCAAGATCAAAGACTCCGTTATTTATTAGATTTGAATGAAGTCATGTTATACATAGTTCATTTGCATTGTTTCACAATGAATATAGTCATTAAGATGGATAGAAAAGATAATTTTATGGTAATTGGATGAAAAATAATCCTTCTAACAACAAAAGTAGGGTGATTAGCATAAGCTGGTAAGAAAGTCACATTATTTAGGAATGAAACCCCGTAAAATTAATGCCAAATGCAAAGAAAAATGAATGACTGCTGTGGCCGAAGGAAGTAAACAGATTTAGAGTTTTAATACTATTTAGACTTGTTTGCTTTAATTAATATGCTAAATTGTTTAGTCACAAATGTTAATTCTATGATCCCTCGATCAAAAAGTCTGTTTGCAACCAAAAAGGAGCCTTCATTACTAGAAATGATAGGAGGTACT
This sequence comes from Ceriops zippeliana, assembly GCA_037897445.1. NCBI lineage: Eukaryota > Viridiplantae > Streptophyta > Magnoliopsida > Malpighiales > Rhizophoraceae > Ceriops > Ceriops zippeliana. The sequence goes on from JBAPLH010002040.1 coordinate 4,945, forward strand.
CTTTATTTTTGCATTCAACCAATTAATATCAATAAGAAATGCAATTCAAGATCAAGAACTCCATTGTTTATTAGATTTGAATGAATTCATGTTATAGATGGTTCATTGGCATTGTTTTCACGATGAATATAGTCGTTAAGAAAGACACAAAAGATACTTTTATCGTCATTCCATGAAAAATAGACCTTCTAACAACAAAAGTAGAGTGATTTGAATAAGTTGATAAGAAAGTCACATTATTTAGCAATGAAACCCCTTAAAATTAATGCCACATGCAAACAAACGTGAATGACTGCTATGGCCAATGGAAGTAAACAGATTTAGATTTTTAATACTGTTTAGACTTGTTTGTTGTAATTAATATGCTAAATTGTTTAGCCATAAATGTTAATTCTACGATCCCTCTATCCAAATGTCTGGTTGGAACCAAAAAAGGAGCTTTGATAACCAGAAATGATAGGAGGTACTCTTTATTTTGGAATTCAACCAATTAATATCAATAAGAATTGCAATTCAAGATCAAAGACTCCGTTATTTATTAGATTTGAATGAAGTCATGTTATACATAGTTCATTTGCATTGTTTTCACAATGAATATAGTCATTAAGAAGGATAGAAAAGATAATTTTATGGTAATTGGATGAAAAATAATCCTTCTAACAACAAAAGTAGGGTGATTAGCATAAGCTGGTAAGAAAGTCACATTATTTAGGAATGAAACCTCGTAAAATTAATGCCAAATGCAAACAAAAATGAATGACTGCTGTGGCCGAAGGAAGTAAACAGATTTAGAGTTTTAATACTATTTAGACTTGTTTGCTTTAATTAATATGCTAAATTGTTTAGTCACAAATGTTAATTCTATGATCCCTCGATCAAAAAGTCTGTTTGCAACCAAAAAGGAGCCTTCATTACTAGAAATGATAGGAGGTACTCTTTATTTTTGCATTCAACCAATTAATATCAATAAGAAATGCAATTCAAGATCAAGAACTCCATTGTTTATTAGATTTGAATGGATTCATGTTATAGATGGTTCATTGGCATTGTTTTCACAATGAATATAGTCATTAAGAAAGACACAAAAGATACTTTTATGGTCATTCCATGAAAAATAGACCTTCTAACAACAAAAGTAGAGTGATTTGAATAAGTTGATAAGAAAGTCACATTATTTAGCAATGAAACCCCTTAAAATTAATGGCACATGCAAACAAACGTGAATGACTGCTATGGCCAATGGAAGTAAACAGATTTAGATTTTTAATACTGTTTAGACTTGTTTGTTGTAATTAATATGCTAAATTGTTTAGCCATAAATGTTAATTCTACGATCCCTCTATCCAAATGTCTGGTTGGAACCAAAAAAGGAGCTTTGATAACCAGAAATGATAGGAGGTACTCTTTATTTTGGAATTCAAACAATTAATATCAATAAGAAATGCAATTCAAGATCAAAGACTCCGTTATTTATTAGATTTGAATGAAGTCATGTTATACATAGTTCATTTGCATTGTTTTCACAATGAATATAGTCATTAAGAAGGATAGAAAGATAATTTTATGGTAATTGGATGAAAAATAATCCTTCTAACAACAAAAGTAGGGTGATTAGCATAAGCTGGTAAGAAAGTCACATTATTTAGGAATGAAACCTCGTAAAATTAATGCCAAATGCAAACAAAAATGAATGACTGCTGTGGCCAAAGGAAGTAAACAGATTTAGAGTTTTAATACTATTTAGACTTGTTTGCTTTAATTAATATGCTAAATTGTTTAGTCACAAATGTTAATTCTATGATCCCTCGATCAAAAAGTCTGTTTGCAACCAAAAAGGAGCCTTCATTACTAGAAATGATAGGAGGTACTCTTTATTTTTGCATTCAACCAATTAATATCAATAAGAAATGCAATTCAAGATCAAGAACTCCATTGTTTATTAGATTTGAATGAATTCATGTTATAGATGGTTCATTGGCATTGTTTTCACAATGAATATAGTCATTAAGAAAGACACAAAAGATACTTTTATGGTCATTCCATGAAAAATAGACCTTCTAACAACAAAAGTAGAGTGATTTGAATAAGTTGATAAGAAAGTCACATTATTTAGCAATGAAACCCCTTAAAATTAATGCCACATGCAAACAAACATGAATGACTGCTGTGGCCAATGGAAGTAAACAGATTTAGATTTTTAATACTGTTTAGACTTGTTTGTTGTAATTAATATGCTAAATTGTTTAGCCATAAATGTTAATTCTACGATCCCTCTATCCAAATGTCTGGTTGGAACCAAAAAAGGAGCTTTGATAACCAGAAATGATAGGAGGTACTCTTTATTTTCGAATTCAACCAATTAATATCAATAAGAATTGCAATTCAAGATCAAAGACTCCGTTATTTATTAGATTTGAATGAAGTCATGTTATACATAGTTCATTTGCATTGTTTTCACAATGAATATAGTCATTAAGAAGGATAGAAAAGATAATTTTATGGTAATTGGATGAAAAATAATCCTTCTAACAACAAAAGTAGGGTGATTAGCATAAGCTGGTAAGAAAGTCACATTATTTAGGAATGAAACCCCGTAAAATTAATGCCAAATGCAAACAAAAATGAATGACTGCTGTGGCCGAAGGAAGTAAACAGATTTAGAGTTTTAATACTATTTAGACTTGTTTGCTTTAATTACTATGCTAAATTGTTTAGTCACAAATGTTAATTCTATGATCCCTCGATCAAAAAGTCTGTTTGCAACCAAAAAGGAGCCTTCATTACTAGAAATGATAGGAGGTACTCTTTATTTTTGCATTCAACCAATTAATATCAATAAGAAATGCAATTCAAGATCAAGAACTCCATTGTTTATTAGATTTGAATGAATTCATGTTATAGATGGTTCATTGGCATTGTTTTCACAATGAATATAGTCATTAAGAAAGACACAAAAGATACTTTTATGGTCATCCATGAAAAATAGACCTTCTAACAACAAAAGTAGAGTGATTAGAATAAGCTGATAACAAAGTCACATTATTTAGCAATGAAACCCCTTAAAATTAATGCCACATGCAAACAAACGTGAATGACTACTGTGGCCAATGGAAGTAAACAGATTTAGATTTTTAATACTGTTTAGACTTGTTTGTTGTAATTAATATGCTAAATTGTTTAGCCACAAATGTTAATTCTATGATCCCTCTATCCAAATGTCTGGTTGGAACCAAAAAAGGAGCTTTGATAACCAGAAATGATAGGAGGTACTCTTTATTTTCGAATTCAACCAATTAATATGAATAAGAAATACAATTCAAGATCAAGGACTCCGTTATTTATTAGATTTGAATGAAGTCATGTTATACATGGTTCATTTGCATTGCTTTCCCAATGAATATAGTCATTAAGAAAGACACCAAGGATAATTTTATGGTAATTGGATGAAAAATAATCCTTCTAACAACAAAAGTAGTGTGATTAACATAAGCTGGTAAGAAAGTCACATTATTTAGGAATGAAACCCCGTAAAATTAATGCCAAATGCAAACAAAAATGAATGACTGCTGTGGCCGAAGGAAGTAAACAGATTTAGAGTTTTAATACTATTTAGACTTGTTTGCTTTAATTAATATGCTAAATTGATTAGTCATAAATGTTAATTCTATGATCCCTCTATCAAAAAGTCTGTTCGCAACCAAAAAGGAATGGTCATTACTAGAAATGATAGGAGGTACTATTTATTTTTGAATTCGACCAATTAATATCAATAAGAAATGCAATTCAAGATCAAGAACTCCATTGTTTGTTAGATTTGAATGAATTCATGTTATAGATGGTTCATTGGCATTGTTTTCACAATGAATATAGTCATTAAGAAAGACACAAAAGATACTTTTATGGTCATTGCATGAAAAATAGTCCTTCTAACAACAAAAGTAGTGTGATTAAAATAAGCTGGTAAGAAAGTCACATTATTTAGGAATGAAACCCATTAAAATTAATGCCAAATGCAAACAAACATGAATGACTACTGTGGCCAATGGAAGTAAAGGGATTTAGATATTTAATATTGTTTAGGCTTGTTTGTTTTAATTAATATGCTAAATTGTTTAGTCACAGATGTTAATTATATGATCCCTGTATCCAAAAGTCTGTTTGGAACCAAAAGAGGAGCCTTGATAAATAGAAATGATAGGAGGTACTCTTTATTTTCGAATTCAACCAATTAATATGAATAAGAAATACAATTCAAGATCAAGGACTCCGTTATTTATTAGATTTGAATGAAGTCATGTTATACATGGTTCATTTGCATTGCTTTCCCAATGAATATAGTCATTAAGAAAGACACCAAGGATAATTTTATGGTAATTGGATGAAAAATAATCCTTCTAACAACAAAAGTAGGGTGATTAGCATAAGCTGGTAAGAAAGTCACTTTATTTAGGAATGAAACCCCGTAAAATTAATGCCAAATGCAAACAAAAATGAATGACTGCTGTGGCCGAAGGAAGTAAACAGATTTAGAGTTTTAATACTGTTTAGACTTGTTTGCTTTAATTAATATGCTAAATTGTTCAGTCACAAAAGTTAATTCTATGATCCCTCGATCAAAAAGTCTGTTTCCAACCAAAAAGGAGCCTTCATTACTAGAAATGATAGGAGGTACTCTTTATTTTTGAATTCAACCAATTAATATCAATAGGAAATGCAATTGAAGATCAAGAACTCCATTGTTTGTTAGATTTGAATGAATTCATGTTATAGATGGTTCATTGGCATTGTTTTCACAATGAATATAGTCATTAAGAAAGACACAAAAGATACTTTTATGGTCATTGCATGAAAAATAGTCCTTCTAACAACAAAAGTAGAGTGATTAGAATAAGCTGGTAAGAAAGTCACATTATTTAGGAATGAAACCCATTAAAATTAATGCCAAATGCAAACAAATGGAAATGACTTCTGTGGCCAATGGAAGTAAAGAGATTTAGATATTTAATATTGTTTAGACTTGTTTGTTTTAATTAATATGCTAAATTGTTTAGTCACAGATGTTAATTATATGATCCCTGTAACAAAAAGTCTGTTTCGAATTGAACCAATTAATATCAATAAGAAATACAATTCAAGATCAAGGACTCCATTGTTTATTAGATTTGAATGAATTCATGTTATAGATGGTTCATTGGCATTGTTTTCACAATGAATATAGTCATTAAGAAAGACACCAAGGATAATTTTATGGTCATTGCATGAAAAATAGTCCTTCTAACAACAAAAGTAGAGTGATTAGCATAAGCATGTAAGAAAGTCACATTATTTAGGAATGAAACCCCTTAAAATTAATGCCAAATGCAATCAAACATGAATGACTGCTTTGGCCGAACAAAGTAAACAGATTTAGAGTTTTAATACTATTTAAACTTGTTTGCTTTAATTAAAATGCTGAATTGTTTAGCCACAGATGTTAATTTTATGATCCCTCTATAAAAAAGTATGGCTGGAACTAAAAGAGGATCCTTGATAACCAGAAATGATAGGTGGTAATCTTTATTTTCGAATTCAACCAATTAATATCAATAAGAAATACATTTCAAGATCAAGGACTCCATTGTTTATTGGATTTGAATGAATTCATGTTATAGATGGTTCATTGGCATTGTTTTCACAATGAATGTAGTCATTAAGAATGACACAAAAGATACTTTTATGCTCATTGCATGAAAAACAGTCCTTCTAACAACAAAAGTAGAGTGATTAGAATAAGCTGGTAAGAAAGTCACATTATTTAGGAATGAAACCCCTTAAAATTAATGCCAAATGCAAACAAACATGAATGACTGTTGTGGCCAATGGAAGTAAACAGATTTAGATATTTAATATTGTTTAGACTTGTTTGTTTTAATTAATATGCTAAATTGTTTAGTCACAAATGTTAATTCTATGATCCCTGTATCAAAAAGTCTGTTTGGAACCAAAAGAGGAGCCTTGATAAATAGAAATGATAGGAGGTACTCTTTATTTTCAAATTCAACCAATTAATATCAATAAGAAATACAATTCAAGATCAAGGACTCCATTGTTTATTAGATTTCAATGAATTCATGTTATAGATGGTTCATTGGCATTGTTTTCACAATGAATATAGTCATTAAGAAAGACACAAAAGATACTTTTATGGTCATTCCATGAAAAATAGTCCTTCTAACAACAAAAGTAGAGTGATTAGAATAAGCTGATAAGAAAGTCACATTATTTGGCAATGAAACCCCATAAATTAATGCCACATGCAAACAGACATGAATGACTGCTGTGGCCGAAGGAAGAAAACAGATTTAGAGTTTTAATACTGTTTAGACTTGTTTGTTGTAATTAATATGCTAAATTGTTTAGCCACAAATGTTAATTCTATGATCCCTCTATCCAAATGTCTGGTTGGAACCAAAAAAGGTGCTTTGATAACCAGAAATGATAGGAGGTACTCTTTATTTTGGAATTCAACCAATTAATATCAATAAGAATTGCAATTCAAGATCAAAGACTCCGTTATTTATTAGATTTGAATGAAGTCATGTTATACATGGTTCTTTTGCATTGTTTTCACAATGAATATAGTCATTAAGAAAGACAGAAAAGATAATTTTATGGTAATTGGATGAAAAATAATCCTTCTAACAACCAAAGTAGAGTGATTAGCATAAGCTGGTAAGAAAGTCACATTATTTAGGAATGAAACCCTGTAAAATGAATGCCGAATGCCAACAAAAATGAATGACTGCTGTGGCCGAAGGAAGTAAACAGATTTAGAGTTTTAATACTGTTTAAACTTCTTTGCTTTAATTAATATGCTAAATTGTTTAGCCACAAATGTTAATTCTATGATCCCTCTACCAAAAATTATGGTTGGAACCAAAAGAGGAGCCTTGATAAGCAGAAATGATAGGAGGTACTCTTTATTTTGGAATTCAACCAATTAATATAAATAAGAAATGCAATTCAAGATCAAGAACTCCATTGTTTAATATAATTGAATGAATTCATGTTATAGATGGTTCATTGGCATTGTTTTCACAATGAATATAGTCATTAAGAAAGACACCAAGGATAATTTTATGGTCATTGCATGAAAAATAGTCCTTCTAACAACAAAAGTAGAGTGATTAGCATAAGCTGGTAAGAAAGTCACGTTATTTAGGAGTGAAACCCCTTATAATTAATGCCAAATGCAAACAAACATGAATGACTGCTGTGGCCGAAGGAAGTAAACAGATTTAGAGTGTTAATACTGTTTAGACTTGTTTGCTTTAATTAATATGCTAAATTGTTTAGCCGCAAATGTTAATTTTATGATCCCTCTATCAAAATGTCTGGTTGGAACTAAAAGAGGATCCTTGATAACCAGAAATGATACGCGGTAATCTTTATTTTTGAAATCAACCATTTAATATAAATAAGAAATCCAATTCAAGATCAAGGAGTCCACTGTTTATTAGAATTGAATGATGTCATGCTATACATGATTCATTTGCATTGCTTTCACAATGAATATACTCATTAAGAAAGACAGAAAAGAAAATTTTATGGTAACTGCTTGAAAAAGAATCCTTCTAATAACAAAAGTAGGCTAATTAGCCTAAGGAGATTAGAAAGTCACAGTACTTATGAATTAAACCACTAAATATTAATGCCAAATGCAAACCAACATGAATGACTCCTTTGGCCGATAGAAGTAAATAGATTTAGAGTTTTAATAATGTTTAGACTTGTTTGTTTTAATTAATATGCTAAATTGTTTAGTCACAAATGTTAATTCTATGATCCCTCGATCAAAAAGTCTGTTTGCAACCAAAAAGGAGCCTTCATTACTAGAAATGATAGGAGGTACTCTTTATTTTCGAATTCAACCAATTAATACCAATAAGAAATGCAATTCAAGATCAAGAACTCCATTGTTTATTAGATTTGAATGAATTCATGTTATAGATGGTTCATTGGCATTGTTTTCACAATGAATATAGTCATTAAGAATCACACAAAAGATACTTTTATGCTCATTGCATGAAAAATAGTCCTTCTAACAACAAAAGTAGAGTGATTAGAATAAGCTGGTAAGAAAGTCACATTATTTTGGAATTAAACCCCTTAAAATTAATGCCAAATGCAAACAAACATGAATGACTACTGTGGCCAATGGAAGTAAACAAATTTAGATATTTAATATTGTTTAGACTTGTTTGTTTTAATTAATATGCTAAATTGTTTAGTCACAAATGTTAATTCTATGATCCCTGTATCAAAAAGTCTGTTTGGAACCAAAAGAGGAGCCTTGATAAATAGAAATGATAGGAGGTACTCTTTATTTTCAAATTCAACCAATTAATATCAATAAGAAATACAATTCAAGATCAAGGACTCCATTGTTTATTAGATTTCAATGACTTCATGTTATAGATGGTTCATTGGCATTGTTTTCACAATGAATATAGTCATTAAGAAAGACACAAAAGATACTTTTATGGTCATTCCATGAAAAATAGTCCTTCTAACAACAAAAGTAGAGTGATTAGAATAAGCTGATAAGAAAGTCACATTATTTAGCAATCAAACCCCTTAAAATTAATGCCACATGCAAACAAACGTGAATGACTGCTGTGGCCAATGGAAGTAAACAGATTTAGATTTTTAATACTGTTTAGACTTGTTTGTTGTAATTAATATGCTAAATTGTTTAGCCACAAATGTTAATTCTATGATCCCTCTATCCAAATGTCTGGTTGGAACCAAAAAAGGACCTTTGATAACCAGAAATGATAGGAGGTACTCTTTATTTTGGAATTCAACCAATTAATATCAATAAGAATTGCAATTCAAGATCAAAGACTCCGTTATTTATTAGATTTGAATGAAGTCATGTTATACATGGTTCTTTTGCATTGTTTTCACAATGAATATAGTCATTAAGAAAGACAGAAAAGATAATTTTATGGTAATTGGATGAAAAATAATCCTTCTAACAACCAAAGTAGAGTGATTAGCATAAGCTGGTAAGAAAGTCACATTATTTAGGAATGAAACCCTGTAAAATTAATGCCGAATGCCAACAAAAATGAATGACTGCTGTGGCCGAAGGAAGTAAACAGATTTAGAGTTTTAATACTGTTTAAACTTCTTTGCTTTAATTAATATGCTAAATTGTTTAGCCACAAATGTTAATTCTATGATCCCTCTACCAAAAAGTATGGTTGGAACCAAAAGAGGAGCCTTGATAACCAGAAATGATAGGAGGTACTCTTTATTTTGGAATTCAACCAATTAATATAAATAAGAAATGCAATTCAAGATCAAGAACTCCATTGTTTAATATAATTGAATGAATTCATGTTATAGATGGTTCATTGGCATTGTTTTCACAATGAATATAGTCATTAAGAAAGACACCAAGGATAATTTTATGGTCATTGCATGAAAAATAGTCCTTCTAACAACAAAAGTAGAGTGATTAGCATAAGCTGGTAAGAAAGTCACGTTATTTAGGAGTGAAACCCCTTATAATTAATGCCAAATGCAAACAAACATGAATGACTGCTGTGGCCGAAGGAAGTAAACAGATTTAGAGTGTTAATACTGTTTAGACTTGTTTGCTTTAATTAATATGCTAAATTGTTTAGCCGCAAATGTTAATTTTATGATCCCTCTATCAAAATGTCTGGTTGGAACTAAAAGAGGATCCTTGATAACCAGAAATGATAGGCGGTAATCTTTATTTTTGAAATCAACCATTTAATATAAATAAGAAATCCAATTCAAGATCAAGGAGTCCACTGTTTATTAGAATTGAATGATGTCATGCTATACATGATTCATTTGCATTGCTTTCACAATGAATATACTCATTAAGAAAGACAGAAAAGAAAATTTTATGGTAACTGCTTGAAAAAGAATCCTTCTAATAACAAAAGTAGGCTAATTAGCCTAAGGAGATTAGAAAGTCACAGTACTTATGAATTAAACCACTAAATATTAATGCCAAATGCAAACCAACATGAATGACTCCTTTGGCCGATAGAAGTAAATAGATTTAGAGTTTTAATAATGTTTAGACTCATTTGTTTTAATTAATATGCTAAATTGTTTAGTCACAAATGTTAATTCTATGATCCCTCGATCAAAAAGTCTGTTTGCAACCAAAAAGGAGCCTTCATTACTAGAAATGATAGGAGGTACTCTTTATTTTCAAATTCAACCAATTAATATCAATAAGAAATGCAATTCAAGATCAAGAACTCCATTTTTTATTAGATTTGAATGAATTCATGTTATAGATGGTTCGTTGGCATTGTTTTCACAATGAATATAGTCATTAAGAATGACACAAAAGATACTTTTATGGTCATTGCATGAAAAATAATCCTTCTAACAACAAAAGTAGAGTGATTAGAATAAGCTGGTAAGAAAGTCACATTATTTAGGAATGAAACCCCTTAAAATTAATGCGAAATGCAAACAAACATGAATGACTGCTGTGGCCAATGGAAGTAAACAGATTTAGATATTTAATATTGTTTAGACTTGTTTGTTTTAATTAACATGCTAAATTGTTTAGTCACAAATGTTAATTCTATGATCCCTGTATCAAAAAGTCTGTTTGGAACCAAAAGAGGAGCCTTGATAAATAGAAATGATAGGAGGTACTCTTTATTTTCAAATTCAACCAATTAATATCAATAAGAAATACAATTCAAGATCAAGGACTCCATTGTTTATTAGATTTCAATGAATTTATGTTATAGATGGTTCATTGGCATTGTTTTCACAATGAATATAGTCATTAAGAAAGACACAAAAGATATTTTTATGGTCATTGCATGAAAAATAGTCCTTCTAACAACAAAAGTAGAGTGATTAGAATAAGCTGGTAAGAAAGTCACATTATTTAGGAATGAAACCCCTTAAAATTAATGCCAAATGCAATCAAACATGAATGACTGCTTTGGCCGAAGGAAGTAAACAGATTTAGAGTTTTAATACTGTTTAAACTTGTTTGCTTTAATTAAAATGCTGAATTGTTTAGCCACAGATGTTAATTTTATGATCCCTCTATAAAAAAGTCTGGTTGGAACTAAAGGAGGATCCTTGATAACCAGAAATGATAGGTGGTAATCTTTATTTTTGAAATCAACCATTTAATATAAATAAGAAATCCAATTCAAGATCAAAGAGTCCACTGTTTATTAGAATTGAATGATGTCATGCTATACATGATTCATTTGCATTACTTTCACAATGAATATACTCATAAAGAAAGACAGAAAAGATAATTTTATGGTAATTGCATGAAAAATAATCCTTCTAATAACAAAAGTAGGCTAATTAGCCTAAGGCGATTAGAAAGTCACAGTACTTATGAATTAAACCACTAAATATTAATGCCAAATGCAAACCAACATGAATGACTCCTTTCGCCGATAGAAGTAAATAGATTTAGAGTTTTAATAATGTTTAGACTTGTTTGTTTTAATTAATATGCTAAATTGTTTAGTCACAAATGTTAATTCTATGATCCCTCGATCAAAAAGTCTGTTTGCAACCAAAAAGGAGCCTTCATTACTAGAAATGATAGGAGGTACTCTTTATTTTCGAATTCAACCAATTAATACCAATAAGAAATGCAATTCAAGATCAAGAACTCCATTGTTTATTAGATTTGAATGAATTCATGTTATAGATGGTTCATTGGCATTGTTTTCACAATGAATATAGTCATTAAGAATCACACAAAAGATACTTTTATGCTCATTGCATGAAAAATAGTCCTTCTAACAACAAAAGTAGAGTGATTAGAATAAGCTGGTAAGAAAGTCACATTATTTAGGAATTAAACCCCTTAAAATTAATGCCAAATGCAAACAAACATGAATGACTACTGTGGCCAATGGAAGTAAACAAATTTAGATATTTAATATTGTTTAGACTTGTTTGTTTTAATTAATATGCTAAATTGTTTAGTCACAAATGTTAATTCTATGATCCCTGTATCAAAAAGTCTGTTTGGAACCAAAAGAGGAGCCTTGATAAATAGAAATGATAGGAGGTACTCTTTATTTTCAAATTCAACCAATTAATATCAATAAGAAATACAATTCAAGATCAAGGACTCCATTGTTTATTAGATTTCAATGAATTCATGTTATAGATGGTTCATTGGCATTGTTTCCACAATGAATATAGTCATTAAGAAAGACACAAAAGATACTTTTATGGTCATTCCATGAAAAATTGTCCTTCTAACAACAAAAGTAGAGTGATTAGAATAAGCTGATAAGAAAGTCACATTATTTAGCAATCAAACCCCTTAAAATTAATGCCACATGCAAACAAACGTGAATGACTGCTGTGGCCAATGGAAGTAAACAGATTTAGATTTTTAATACTGTTTAGACTTGTTTGTTGTAATTAATATGCTAAATTGTTTAGCCACAAATGTTAATTCTATGATCCCTCTATCCAAATGTCTGGTTGGAACCAAAAAAGGAGCTTTGATAACCAGAAATGATAGGAGGTACTCTTTATTTTGGAATTCAACCAATTAATATCAATAAGAATTGCAATTCAAGATCAAAGACTCCGTTATTTATTAGATTTGAATGAAGTCATGTTATACATGGTTCTTTTGCATTGTTTTCACAATGAATATAGTCATTAAGAAAGACAGAAAAGATAATTTTATGGTAATTGGATGAAAAATAATCCTTCTAACAACCAAAGTAGAGTGATTAGCATAAGCTGGTAAGAAAGTCACATTATTTAGGAATGAAACCCTGTAAAATTAATGCCGAATGCCAACAAAAATGAATGACTGCTGTGGCCGAAGGAAGTAAACAGATTTAGAGTTTTAATACTGTTTAAACTTGTTTCTTTTAATTAATATGCTAAATTGTTTAGTCAGAAATGTTAATTCTATGATCTCTCGATCAAAAAGTCTGTTTGCAACCAATAAGGAGCCTTGATAACTAGAAATGATAGGAGGTACTCTTTATTTTTGAATTCAACCAATCAATATCAATAAGAAATGTAATTTGAGATCAAGAACTCCATTGTTTATTAGATTTGAATGAATTCATGTTATACATGGTTCATTTGCATTGTTTTCACAATGAATATAGTCAGTAAGAAAAACAGAAAAGATAATTTTATGGTAATTGGATGAAAAATAATCATTCTAACAACAAAAGTAGAATGATTAGCATAAGCTGTTAAGAAAGTCACATTATTTAGGAATGAAACCCTGCAAAATTAATGCCAAATGCAAACAAACATGAATGACTGCTGTGGCCGAAGGAAGTAAATAAATTTAGAGTTTTAATACTGTTTAGACTTGTTTGCTTTAATTAATAAGCTAAATTGTTTAGTGACAAATCTTAATTCTATGATCCCTCTATCAAAAATTCTGTTTGCAACCAAAAAAAAGCCTTGATAACTACAAATGATAGGAGGTACTCTTTATTTTTGAATTCAACCAATTAATATCAATAAGAAATGCAATTCAAGATCAAGAACTCCATTGTTTATTAGATTTGAATGAATTCATGTTATAGATGGTTCATTGGCATTGTTTTCACAATGAATATAGTCATTAAGAAAGACACAAAAGATAATTTTATGGTCTTTGCATGAAAAATATTCCTTCTAACTATAAATGAAGCGTGATTAGCATAAGCTGGTAAGAAAGTCACATTATTTAGGAAGGAAACCCCTGAAAATTAATGACAAATGCAAACAAACATGAATGACTATTGTGGCCGAAGGAAGTAAACAGATTTAGATATTTAATACTCTTTGGACTTTTTTGACTTAATTAATATGCTAAATTGTTTAGTCACAAATGTTAATTCTATGATCCCTGTATCAAAAAGTCTGTTTGGAAGCAAAAGAGGAGCCTTGATAAATAGAAATGATAGGAAGTACTCTTTATTTTTGAATTCAACCAATTAATATCAATAAGAAATCCAATTCAAGATCAAGGAGTCCACTGTTCATTAGAATTGAATGATGTCATGCTATACATGATTCATTTGCATTGCTTTCACAATGAATATACTCATTAAGAAAGACAGAAAAGATAATTTTATGGTAATTGCATGAAAAATAATCCTTCTATTAACAAAAGTAGGCTAATTAGCCTAAGGCGATTGGAAAGTCACAGTACTTATGAATTAAACCACTAAATATTAATGCCAAATGCAAACCAACATGAATGACTCCTTTCGCCGATAGAAGTAAATAGATTTGGAGTTTTAATAATGTTTAGACTTGTTTGTTTTAATTAATATGCTAAATTGTTTAGTCACGAATGTTAATTCTATGATCCCTCGATCAAAAAGTCTGTTTGCAACCAAAAAGGAGCCTTCATTACTAGAAATGATAGGAGGTACTCTTTATTTTCGAATTCAACCAATTAATATCAATAAGAAATGCAATTCAAGATCAAGAACTCCATTGTTTATTAGATTTGAATGAATTCATGTTATAGATGGTTCATTGGCATTGTTTTCACAATGAATGTAGTCATTAAGAATGACACAAAAGATACTTTTATGCTCATTGCATGAAAAACAGTCCTTCTAACTATAAAAGAAGTGTGATTAGCATAAGCTGGTAAGAAAGTCACATTATTTAGGAATGAAACCCCTTAAAATTAATGCCAAATGCAAACAAACATGAATGACTGGTGTGGCGACAGGAAGTAAATAGATTTAGATTTTTAATACTGTTTAGACTTGTTTGTTGTAATTAATATGCTAAATTGTTTAGCCACAAATGTTAATTCTATGATCCCTCTATCCAAATGTCTGGTTGGAACCAAAAAAGGAGCATTGATAACCAGAAATGATAGGAGGTACTCTTTATTTTGGATTTCAACCAATTAATATCAATAAGAAATACAAATCAAGATCAAGGAATCCATTGTTTATTAGATTTCAAGGAATTCATGTTATAGATGGTTCATTGGCATTGTTTTCTCAACGAATATAGTCATTAAGAAAGACACAAAGGATAATTTTATGGTCATTGCATGAAAAATATTCCTTCTAAAAACAAAAGTAGAGTGATTAGCATAAGCTGGTAAGAAAGTCACATTATTTTGAAATGAAACCCCTTAAAATTAATGCCAAATGCAAACAAACATGTATGACTGCTGTGGCCGAAGGAAGTAAACTGATTGAGAGTTTTAATACTATTTAGACTTGTTTGCTTTAATTAATATGCTAAATTGTTTAGCAAAAAATGTTAATTCTATGATCCCTCTATCAAAAAGTCTGGTTGGAACTAAAAGAGGAGCCTTGATAACCAGAAATAATAGGTGGCAATCTTTATTTTTGAAATCAACCAATTAATATAAATAAGAAATCCAATTCAAGATCAAGGAGTCCACTGTTTATTAGAATTGAATGATGTCATGCTATACATGATTCATTTGCATTGCTTTCACAATGAATATACTCATTAAGAATGACAGAAAAGATAATTTTATGGTAATTGAATGAAAAAGAATCCTTCTAATAACAAAAGTAGGCTAATTAGCCTAAGGTGATTAGAAAGTCACAATACTTATGAATTAAACCACTAAATATTAATGCCAAATGCAAACCAATATGAATGACTCCTTTCGCCGATAGAAGTAAATAGATTTAGAGTTTTAATAATGTTTAGACTTGTTTGTTTTAATTAATATGCTAAATTGTTTAGTCACGAATGTTAATTCTATGATCCCTCGATCAAAAAGTCTGTTTGCAACCAAAAAGGAGCCTTCATTACTAGAAATGATAGGAGGTACTCTTTATTTTCGAATTCAACCAATTAATACCAATAAGAAATGCAATTCAAGATCAAGAACTCCATTGTTTATTAGATTTGAATGAATTCATGTTATAGATGGTTCATTGGCATTGTTTTCACAATGAATATAGTCATTAAGAAAGACACAAGAGATACTTTTATGGTCATTGCATGAAAAATAGTCCTTCTAACTATAAAAGAAGTGTGATTAGCATAAGTTGGTAAGAAAGTCACATTATTTAGGAATGAAACCCCTTAAAATCAATGCCAAATGCAAACAAACATGAATGACTGGTGTGGCCACAGGAAGTAAACAGATTTAGATTTTTAATACTGTTTAGACTTGTTTGTTGTAATTAATATGCTAAATTGTTTAGCCACAAATGTTAATTCTATGATCCCTCTATCCAAATGTCTGGTTGGAACCAAAAAAGGAGCATTGATAACCAGAAATGATAGGAGGTACTCTTTATTGTGGATTTCAACCAATTAATATCAATAAGAAATACAAATCAAGATCAAGGAATCCATTGTTTATTAGATTTCAAGGAATTCATGTTATAGATGGTTCATTGGCATTGTTTTCTCAACGAATATAGTCATTAAGAAAGACACAAAGGATAATTTTATGGTCATTGCATGAAAAATATTCCTTCTAAAAACAAAAGTAGAGTGATTAGCATAAGCTGGTAAGAAAGTCACATTATTTAGGAATGAAACCCCTTAAAATTAATGCCAAATGCAAACAAACATGTATGACTGCTTTGGCCGAAGGAAGTAAACAGATTGAGAGTTTTAATACTGTTTAGACTTGTTTGCTTTAATTAATATGCTAAATTGTTTAGCCACAAATGTTAATTCTATGATCCCTCTATCAAAAAGTTTGGTTGGAACTAAAAGAGGATCTTTGATAACCAGAAATGATAGGTGGTAATCTTTATTTTTGAAATCAACGATTTAATATAAATAAGAATTCCAATTCAAGATCAAGGAGTCCACTGTTTATTAGAATTGAATGATGTCATGCTATACATGATTCATTTGCATTGCTTTCACAATGAATATACTCATTAAGAAAGACAGAAAAGATAATTTTATGGTAATTGAATGAAAAATAATCCTTCTAATAACAAAAGTAGGCTAATTAGCCTAAGGCGATTAGAAAGTCATAGTACTTATGAATTAAACCACAAAATATTAATGCCAAATGCAAACCAACATGAATGACTCCTTTCGCCGATAGAAGTAAATAGATTTAGAGTTTTAATAATGTTTAGACTTGTTTGTTTTAATTAATATGCTAAATTGTTTAGTCACAAAAGTTAATTCTATGGTCCCTTGATCAAAAAGTTTGTTTGCAACCAAAAAGGAGCCTTCATTACTAGAAATGATAGGAGGTACTCTTTATTTTGGAATTCAACCAATTAATATCAATAAGAAATGCAATTCAAGATGAAGAACTCCATTGTTTATTAGATTTGAATGAATTCATGTTATAGATGGTTCATTGGCATTTTTTTTCACAATGAATATAGTCATTAAGAAAGACACAAAAGATAATTTTATGGTCATTGCATGAAAAATATTCCTTCTAACAAACAAAAAAGTAGAGTGATTAGCATAAGCTGGTAAGAAAAGTCACATTATTTAGCAATGAAACCCCTTAAAATTAATGCCAAATGCAAACAAACATGAATGCCTGCTGTGGCCAATGGAAGTAAACAGATTTAGATTTTTTATACTGTTTAGACTTGTTTGTTCTAATTAATATGCTAAATTGTTTAGCCACAAATGTTAATTCTATGATCCCTCTATCCAAATGTCTTGTTGGAACCAAAAAAGGAGCTCTGATAACCAGAAATGATAGGAGGTACTCTTTATTTTGGAATTCAAACAATTAGTATCAATAAGAAATGCAATTCAAGATCAGGGACTCTGTTATTTATTAGATTTGAATGAAGTCATGTTATAGATTGTTCATTTGCATTGTTTTCACAATGAATATAGTCGTTAAGAAAGACAGAAAGGATAATTTTATGGTAATTGGATGCAAAATAATCCTTCTAACAACAAAAGTAGGCTAATTAGCCTAAGGCGATTAGAAAGTCACATTACTTATGAATTTAACCACTTAATATTAATGCCAAATGCAAACCAACATGAATGACTCCTTTGGCCGATAGAAGTAAATAGATTTAGAGTTTTAATACTGTTTAAACTTGTTTGTTTTAATTAATATGCTAAATTGTTTAGTCACAAATGTTAATTCTATGATCCCTGTATCAAAAAGTCTGTTTGGAACCAAAAGAGGAGCCTTGATAAATAGAAATGATGGGGGGTACTCTTTATTTTCAAATTCAACCAATTAATATCAATAAGAAATACAATTCAAGATCAAGGACTCCATTGTTTATTTGATTTCAATGAATTCATGTTATAGATGGTTCATTGGCATTGTTTTCACAATGAATATAGTCATTAAGAAAGACACAAAAGATACTTTTATGGTCATTGCATGAAAAATAGTCCTTCTAACTATAAAAGAAGAGTGATTAGCATAAACTGTTAAGAAAGTCACATTATTTAGGAATGAAACCCCTAAAAATTAATGACAAATGCAAACAAACATGAATGACTGTTGTGGCTGAAGGAAGTAAACAGATTTAGATATTTAATACTATTTAGACTTTTTTGTTTTAATTAATATGCTAAATTGTTTAGTCACAAATATTAATTCTATGATCCCTGTATCAAAATGTCTGTTTATAACCAAAAGAGGAGCCTTGATAAATAGAAATGATAGGAAGTACTCTTTATTTTCGAATTCAACCAATTAATATCAATAATAAATACAATTCAAGATCAAGGACTCCATTGTTTATTAGATTTCAAGGAATTCATGTTGTAGATGGTTCATTGGCATTGTTTTCTCAATGAATATAGTCTTTAAGAAAGACACAAAGGATAATTTTATGGTCATTGCATGAAAAATAGTCCTTCTAACAAAAAAAGTAGAGTGATTAGCATAAGCTAGTAAGAAAGTCACATTATTTAGGAATGAAACCCCGTAAAATTAATGCCAAATGCAAACAAACATGAATGACTACTGTGGCCGAAGGAAGTAAACAGATTTAGAGTTTTAATACTGTTTAGACTTGTTTGCTTTAATTAATATGCTAAATTGTTTGGCCATAAATGTTAATTCTATGATCCCTCGATCAAAAAGTCAGTTTGCAACCAAAAAGGAGCCTTCATTACTAGAAATTATAGGAGGTACTCTTTATTTTCGAATTCAACCAATTAATATCAATAAGAAATGCAATTCAAGATCAAGAACTCCATTGTTTATTAGATTTGAAAGAATTCATGTTATAGATGGTTCATTGGCATTGTTTTCACAATGAATATAGTCCTTAAGAAAGACACAAAAGATAATTTTATAGTCTTTGCATGAAAAATATTCCTTCTAACAACAAAAGTAGAGTGATTAGCATAAGCGGGTAAGAAAGTCACATTATTTAGGAATGAAACCCCTTAAAATTAATACCAAATGCAAACAAACATGAATGACTGCTGTGGCCGAAGGAAGTAAACAGATTTAGAGTTTTAATAATGTTTAGACTTGTTTTTGCTTTAATTAATATGCTAAATTGTTTAGCCACAAATGTTAATTCTATGATCCCTCTATCAAAAAGTCTGGTTGGAACCAAAAGAGGAGCCTTGATAACCAGAAATGATAGGAGGTACTCTTTATTTTGGAATTCAACCAATTAATATAAATAAGAAATGCAATTCAAGATCGAGGAGTCCATTGTTTATTAGAATTGAATGATGTCATGCTATACATGGTTCATTTGCATTGCTTTCACAAGGAATATAGTCATTAAGAAAGACAGAAAAGATAATTTTATGGTAATTGCATGAAAAAAATCCTTCTAATAACAAGAGTAGGCTAATTAGCCTAAGGCGATTAGAAAGTCACAGTACTTATGAATTAAACCACTAAATATTAATGCCAAATGCAAACCAACATGAATGACTCCTTTGGCCGATAGATGTAAATAGATTTAGAGTTTTAATAATGTTTAGACTTGTTTGTTTTAATTAATATGCTAAATTGTTTAGTCACGAATGTTAATTCTATGATCCCTCGATCAAAAAGTCTGTTCGCAACCAAAAAAGCAGCATTGATAACCAGAAATGATAGGAGGTACTCTTTATTTTGGAATTCAACCAATTAATATCAATAAGAAATGCAATTCAAGATCAAGGACTCCGTTATTTATTAGATTTGAATGAAGTCATGTTATACATGGTTCATTTGCATTGTTTTCACAATGAATATAGTCATTAAGAAAGACAGAAAAGATAATTTTATGGTAATTGGATGAAAAATAATCCTTCTAACAACAAAAGTAGAGTGATTAGCATAAGCTGGTAAGAAAGTCACATTATTTAGGAATAAAACCCCTTAAAATTAATGCCAAATGCAAACAAACATGAATGACTGCTGTGGCCGAAGGAAGTAAACAGATTTAGAGTTTTAGTATTATTTTGACTTGTTTGCTTTAATTAATATGCTAAATTGTTTAGTCACAAATGTTAATTCTATGATCCCTCAATCAAAAAGTCTATTTGCAACCAAAAAGGAGCCTTCATTACTAGAAATGATAGGAGGTACTCTTTATTTTCGAATTCATCCAATTAATATCAATAAGAAATGCAATTCAAGATCAAGAACTCCATTGTTTATTAGATTTGAATGAATTCATGTTATAGATGGTTCATTGGCATTGTTTTCACAATGAATATAGTCATTAAGAAAGACACAACAGATAATTTTATAGTCTTTGCATGAAAAATATTCCTTCTAAAAACAAAAGTAGAGTGATTAGCATAAGCTGGTAAGAAAGTCACATTATTTAGGAATGAATGCCCTTAAAATAAATGCCAAATGCAAACAAACATGAATGACTGCTGTGGCCGAAGGATGTAAAAAGATTTAGAGTTTTAATACTGTTTAGACTTGTTTACTTTAATTAATATGCTAAATTGTTTAGCCAAAAATGTTAATTCTATGATCCCTCTATCAAAAAGTCTGGTTGGAACCAAAAGAGGAGCCTTGATAACCAGAAATGATAGGAGGTACTCTATATTTTGGAATTCAACCAATTAATATAAATAAGAAATGCAATTCAAGATCAAAGAGTCCATTGTTTATTAGAATTGAATGATGTCATGTTATACATGGTTTATTTGCATTGCTTTCACAATGAATATAGTCATTAAGAAAGACAGAAAAGATAATTTTTTGGTAATTGCATGAAAAATAATCCTTCTAATAACAAAAGTAGGCTAATTCACCTAAGGTGATTAGAAAGTCACAGTACTTATGAATTAAACCAGAAAATATTAATGCCAAATGGAAACCAACATGAATGACTCCTTTGATCGATAGGAGTAAATAGATTTAGAGTTTTAATAATATTTAAACTTGTTTGTTTTAATTAATATGCTAAATTGTTTAGCCACAAATGTTAATTCTATGATCCCTCGATCAAAAAGTCTGTTTGCAACCAAAAAGGAGCCTTCATTACTAGAAATGATAGGAGGTACTCTTTATTTCCGAATTCAATCAATTAATATCAATAAGAAATGCAATTCAAGATCAAGAACTCCATTGTTTATTAGATTTGAATGAATTCATGTTATAGATGGTTCATTGGCATTGTTTTCACAATAAATATAGTCATTAAGAAAGACACAAAAGATACTTTTATGGTCATTGCATGAAAAATAGTCCTTCTAACAACAAAAGTAGAGTGATTAGCATAAGCTGGTAAGAAAGTCACATTATTTAGGAATGAAACCCCTGAAAATTAATGCCAAATGCAAACCAAGATGAACGACTCCTTTGGCCGATACATGTAAATAGATTTAGAGTTTTAATACTGTTTAAACTTGTTTGTTTTAATTAATATGCTAAATTGTTTAGTCACAAATGTTAATTCTATGATCCCTCTATCAAAAAGTCTGTTTGCAACCAAAAAGGAGCCTTAATAACTAGAAATCATAGGAGGTACTCTTTCATTTCGAATTCAACCAATTAATATCAATAAGAAATACAATTCAAGATGAAGGACTCCATTGTTTATTAGATTTCAAGGAATTCATGTTATAGATGGTTCATTGGCATTGTTTTCACAATGATTATAGTCATTAAGAAAGAGACAAAGGATAATTTTATGGTCATTGCATGAAAAATAGTCCTTCTAACAACAAAAGTAGAGTGATTAGCATAAGCTAGTAAGAAAGTCACATTATTTAGGAATGGAACCCCTTAAAATTAATGCCAAATGCAAACAAACATGTATGACTGCTTTGGCCGAAGGAAGTAAACAGATTGAGAGTTTTAATACTGTTTAGACTTGTTTGCTTTAATTAATATGCTAAATTTGTTTAGCCACAAATGTTAATTCTATGATCCCCTCTATCAAAAAGTTTGGTTGGAACTAAAAAGAGGATCTTTGATAACCAGAAATGATAGGTGGTAATCTTTATTTTTGAAATCAACGATTTAATATAAATAAGAATTCCAATTCAAGATCAAGGAGTCCACTGTTTATTAGAATTGAATGATGTCATGCTATACATGATTCATTTGCATTGCTTTCACAATGAATATACTCATTAAGAAAGACAGAAAAAGATAATTTTATGGTAAATTACATGAAAAATAAATCCTTGTAATAACAAAAATGTAGGCTAATTAGCCTAAGGCGATATAGATAATAACGTTTAGACTTGTAATGATTTTAATTAATATGCTAATTTGTTTTAGTTCACAAATGTTAATTCTAGGATCCCAACGATCAAAAAGTCTAGTTGCCAACCAAAAGGGTGCCTTCATTACTAGAAATGATAGGAGGTACTCTTTATTTTCGAATTCCAAACGATTAATATCAATAAGAAATGCAATTCAATGATCAAGAACTCCATTGTTTATTAGATTTGAATGAATCATGTTAAAGATGGTGCATTGGCATTGTTATTCACATGAATATAGTCCATTTAAGAAAGACACAAAAGATACGATTATGGTCATTGCATTAAAAATAAGTCCGTCAAATATAAAAGAATAGTGATTAGCATAAGCTGGTAAGAAAGTCACATTATTTAGGAATGAAA
>JBAPLH010002041.1:0-57285 GCA_037897445.1 Ceriops zippeliana
CTCTTTTGATTCAAAACACACTTTTTTGATACATTTATCATAGAATATAACACATGCGGCTAAAAAAAAACTATTATATTAATTGAATGAAACAAGTACAAACACTTTTAGAACTCTAAATCTATTTAAATCCGTCAGCAAAAGGAGTCATTCATCATGGTTTGAATTTCGTACAAAAGTCAATTTGTTTAATTCCTAAATAATCAGACTTTCAAATCACCGCACGTTAATTAGGCTGCTCTTACTGTTACCGGTACTATTTTTCATGCAATAACCTTGAAATGAACTTTTGTTTCTTTCTTAATAATTATATTCATTATGAAAAAGAGTCCATGAACGATCTGTATCATGAATTTGAATCGTATTTCCTATTGATATTAATTGTTGAAATCAAAAATAGAAAGTTCCTCTCATCATTTCTTCTGGTTAGCGAGTCTCTCCTCTTTTGATTCAAAACACACTTTTTGATACATTTATCATAGAATATAACACATGCGGCTAAACAAACTATTATATTAATTGAATGAAACAAGTACAAACACTTTTAGAACTCTAAATCTATTTAAATCCGTCAGCAAAAGGAGTCATTCATCATGGTTTGAATTTCGTACAAAAGTCAATTTGTTTAATTCCTAAATAATCAGACTTTCAAATCACCGCACGTTAATTAGGCTGCTCTTTACTGTTTACCGGTACTATTTTTCATGCAATAACCTTGAAATGAACTTTTGTTTCTTTCTTAATAATTATATTCATTATGAAAAAAGAGTCCATGAACGATCTGTATCATGAATTCATTCAATTTTAATAAACAATGGAGTCCTTGAATTTGAATCGTATTTCCTATTGATATTAATTGTTGAAATCAAAAATAGAAAGTTCCTCTCATGATTTCTGGTTAGCGAGAGTCTCCTCTTTTGATTCAAAACACACTTTTTGATACATTTATCATAGAATATAACACATGCGGCTAAAACAAACTATTATATTAATTGAATGAAACAAGTACAAACACTTTTAGAACTCTAAATCTATTTAAATCCGTCAGCAAAAGGAGTCATTCATCATGGTTTGAATTTCGTACAAAAGTCAATTTGTTTAATTCCTAAATAATCAGACTTTCAAATCACCGCACGTTAATTAGGCTGCTCTTTACTGTTACCGGTACTATTTTTCATGCAATAACCTTGAAATGAACTTTTGTTTTCTTTCTTAATAATTATATTCATTATGAAAAAGAGTCCATGAACGATCTGTATCATGAATTCATTCAATTTAATAAATCCTTGAATTTGAATCGTATTTCCTATTGATATTAATTGTTGAAATCAAAAATAGAAAGTTCTCTCTCATGATTTCTGGTTAGCGAGTCTCCTCTTTTGATTCAAAAAACACACTTTTTGATACATTTATCATAGAATATAACACATGCGGCTAAAACAAACTATTATATTAATTGAATGAAACAAGTACAAACACTTTTAGAACTCTAAATCTATTTAAATCCGTCAGCAAAAGGAGTCATTCATCATGGTTTGAATTTCGTACAAAAGTCAATTTGTTTAATTCCTAAATAATCAGACTTTCAAATCACGCGCACGTTAATTAGGCTGCTGCTCTTACTGTTACCGGTACTACTATTTTTCATGCAATAACCTTGAAATGAACTTTTGTTTTTCTTTCTTAATAATTATATTCATTATGAAAAAGAGTCCATGAACGATCTGTATCATGAATTCATTCAATTTAATAAACAATGGAGTCCTTGAATTTTTTGAATCGTATTTCCTATTGATATTAATTGTTGAAATCAAAAATAGAAAGTTCCTCTCATGATTTCTGGTTAGCGAGTCTCTCCTTTTTTGATTCAAAACACACTTTTTGATACATTTATCATAGAATATAACACATGCGGCTAAACAAACTATTATATTAATTGAATGAAACAAGTACAAAACACTTTTAGAACTCTAAATCTATTTAAAATCCGTCAGCAAAAGGAGTCATTCATCATCATGGTTTGAATTTCGTACAAAAGTCAATTTGTTTAATTCCTAAATAATCAGACTTTCAAATCAAAATCACCGCACGTTAATTAGGCTGCTCTTACTGTTACCGGTACTTTTTTTTCATGCAATAACCTTGAAATGACTTTTTTTGTTTCTTTCTTAATAATTATATTCATTGAAAAAAAAAGAGTCCATGAACGATCATCTGTATCATGAATTCATTCAATTTAATAAACAATGGAGTCCTTGAATTTGAATCGTATTTCCTATTGATATTAATTGTTGAAATCAAAAAATAGAAAGTTCCTCTCATGATTTCTGGTTAGCGAGTCTCCTCTTTTGATTCAAAAAAAACACACTTTTTGATACACATTCATATCATAGAATATAACACATGCGGCTAAACAAACTATTATATTAATTGAATGAAACAAGTACAAACACTTTTAGAACTCTAAATCTATTTAAATCCGTCAGCAAAAAGGAGTCATTCATCATGGTTTGAATTTCGTACAAAAGTCAATTTGTTTAATTCCTAAATAATCAGACTTTCAAATCACCGCACGTTAATTAGGCTGCTCTTACTGTTTACCGGTACTATTTTTTCATGCAAATAACCTTGAAATGAACTTTTGTTTTCTTTCTTAATAATTATATTCATTATTATGAAAAAGAGTCCATGAACGATCTGTATCATGAATTCATTCAATTTAATAAACAATGGAGTCCTTGAATTTGAATCGTATTTCCTTCCTATTGATATTAATTGTTGAAATCAAAAAATAGAAAGTTCCTCTCATGATTTCTGGTTAGCGAGTCTCCTCTTTTGATTCAAAAACACACTTTTTGATACATTTATCATATAGAATATAACACATGCGGCTAAAAAAAACTATTATATTAATTGAATGAAAAACAAGTACAAACACTTTTTTAAACTCTAAATCTATTTAAATCCGTCAAAAAAAGGAGTCATTCATCATGGTTTGAATTTC
Source organism: Ceriops zippeliana (assembly GCA_037897445.1). Lineage (NCBI taxonomy): Eukaryota > Viridiplantae > Streptophyta > Magnoliopsida > Malpighiales > Rhizophoraceae > Ceriops > Ceriops zippeliana. The sequence continues at coordinate 3,005 of JBAPLH010002041.1, forward strand.
GTACAAAAGTCAATTTGTTTTAATTCCTAAATAATCAGACTTTCAAATCACCGCACGTTAATTAGGCTGCTCTTACTGTTACCGGTACTATTTTTCATGCAATAACCTTGAAATGAACTTTTTGTTTCTTTCTTAATAATTATATTCATTATGAAAAAAAAGAGTCCATGAACGATCTGTATCATGAATTCATTCAATTTAATAAACAATGGAGTCCTTGAATTTGAATCGTATTTCCTATTGATATTAATTGTTGAAATCAAAATAGAAAGAAAGTTCCTCTCATGATTTCTGGTTAGCGAGTCTCCTCTTTTGATTCAAAAACACACTTTTTGATACATTTATCATAGAATATAACACATGCGGCTAAACAAAACTATTATATTAATTGAATGAAACAAGTACAAACACTTTTAGAACTCTAAATCTATTTAAATCCGTCAGCAAAAAAGGAGTCATTCATCATGGTTTGAATTTCGTACAAAAGTCAATTTGTTTAATTCCTAAATAATCAGACTTTCAAATCACCGCACGTTAATTAGGCTGCTCTCTTACTGTTACCGGTACTATTTTTCATGCAATAACCTTGAAAATGAACTTTTTTTCTTTTCTTTCTTAATAATTATATTCATTATGAAAAAAAGAGTCCATGAACGATCTGTATCATGAATTCATTCAATTTAATAAACAATGGAGTCCTTGAATTTTGAATCGTTTTTCCTATTGATATTAATTGTTGAAATCAAAAATAGAAAGTTCCTCTCATGATTTCTGGTTAGCGAGTCTCCTCTTTTGATTCAAAAACACACTTTTTGATACATTTATCATAGAATATAACACATGCGGCTAAAAAAAAACTATTATATTAATTGAATGAAACAAGTACAAACACTTTTAGAACTCTAAATCTATTTAAATCCGTCAGCAAAAGGAGTCATTCATCATGGTTTGAATTTCGTACAAAAGTCAATTTGTTTTAATTCCTAAATAATCAGACTTTCAAATCACCGCACGTTAATTAGGCTGCTCTTACTGTTACCGGTACTATTTTTCATGCAATAACCTTGAAATGAACTTTTGTTTTCTTTCTTAATAATTATATTCATTATGAAAAAGAGTCCATGAACGATCTGTATCATGAATTCATTCAATTTAATAAACAATGGAGTCCTTGAATTTGAATCGTATTTCCTATTGATATTAATTGTTGAAATCAAAAATAGAAAGTTCCTCTCATGATTTCTGGTTAGCGAGTCTCCTCTTTTGATTCAAAACACACTTTTTTTTTGATACATTTATCATAGAATATAACACATGCGGCTAAAAACAAACTATTATATTAATTGAATGAAACAAGTACAAACACTTTTAGAACTCTAAATCTATTTAAATCCGTCAGCAAAAGGAGTCATTCATCATGGTTTGAATTTCGTACAAAAGTCAATTTGTTTAATTCCTAAATAATCAGACTTTCAAATCACCGCACGTTAATTAGGCTGCTCTTACTGTTACCGGTACTATTTTTCATGCAATAACCTTGAAATGAACTTTTGTTTCTTTCTTAATAATTATATTCATTATAAAAAAAGAGTCCATGAACGATCTGTATCATGAATTCATTCAATTTAATAAACAATGGAGTCCTTGAATTTGAATCGTATTTCCTATTGATATTAATTGTGAAAAATCAAAAATAGAAAGTTCCTCTCATGATTTCTGGTTAGCGAGTCTCCTCTTTTGATTCAAAAACACACTTTTTGATACATTTATCATAGAATATAACACATGCGGCTAAAAAATTATATTATTATATTAATTGAATGAAACAAGTACAAACACTTTTAGAACTCTCTAAATCTATTTAAATCCGTCAGCAAAAGGAGTCATTCATCATGGTTTGAATTTCGTACAAAAGTCAATTTGTTTAATTCCTAAATAATCAGACTTTCAAATCACCGCACGTTAATTAGGCTGCTCTTACTGTTACCGGGTACTATTTTTCATGCAATAACCTTGAAATGAACTTTTGTTTCTTTTTCTTAATAATTATATTCATTATGAAAAAAAAGAGTCCATGAACGATCTGTATCATGAATTCATTCAATTTTTAATAAACAATGGAGTCCTTTGAATTTGAATCGTATTTATATTGATATTAATTGTTGAAAATCAAAAATAGAAAGTTCCTCTCATGATTTCTGGTTAGCGAGTCTCCTCTTTTGATTCAAAACACACTTTTTGATACATTTATCATAGAAATATAACACATGCGGCTAAAAAAAACTATTATATTAATTGAATGAAACAAGTACAAACACTTTTAGAACTCTAAATCTTTTTAAATCCGTCAGCAAAAGGAGTCATTCATCATGGTTTGAATTTCGTACAAAAGTCAATTTGTTTAATTCCTAAATAATCAGACTTTCAAATCACCGCACGTTTAATTAGGCTGCTCTTTACTACTATTTTACCGGTACTATTTTTCATGCAATAACCTTGAAATGACTTTTTTTTTTCTTTTCTTAATAATTATATTCATTATGAAAAAGAGTCCATGAACGATCTGTATCATGAATTCATTCAATTTAATAAACAATGGAGTCCTTGAATTTGAATCGTATTTCCTATTGATATTAATTGTTGAAATCAAAAATAGAAAGTTCCTCTCATGATTTCTGGTTAGCGAGTCTCCTCTTTTGATTCAAAAAACACACTTTTTGATACATACATTTATCATAGAATATAACACATGCGGCTAAACAAAACTATTATATTAATTGAATGAAACAAGTACAAACACTTTTAGAACTCTAAATCTATTTAAATCCGTCAGCAAAAGGAGTCATTCATCATCATGGTTTGAATTTCGTAAAAAAAGTCATTTTTGTTTAATTCCTAAATAATCAGACTTTCAAATCACCGCACGTTAATTAGGCTGCTGCTCTTACTGTTACCGGTACTATTTTTCATGCAATAACCTTGAAATGAACTTTTGTTTTTTTCTTTCTTAATAATTATATTCATTATGAAAAAGAGTCCATGAACGATCTGTATCATGAATTCATTCAATTTAATAAACAATGGAGTCCTTGAATTTGAATCGTATTTCCTATTGATATTAATTGTTGAAATCAAAAAATAGAAAGTTCCTCTCATGATTTCTGGTTAGCGAGTCTCCTCTTTTGATTCAAAAAACACACTTTTTGATACATTTATCATAGAATATAACACACATGCGGCTAAAAAAACTATTATATTAATTGAATGAAACAAGTACAAACACTTTTAGAACTCTAAATCTATTTAAATCCGTCAGCAAAAGGAGTCATTCATCATGGTTTTTGAATTTCGTACAAAAGTCAATTTGTTTAATTCCTAAATAATCAGACTTTCAAATCACCGCACGTTAATTAGGCTGCTCTTACTGTTACCGGTACTATTTTTTCATGCAATAACCTTGAAATGAACTTTTGTTTCTTTCTTAATAATTATATTCATTATTAAAAAAAAGAGTCCATGAACGATCTGTATCATGAATTCATTCAATTTAATAAACAATGGAGTCCTTGAATTTGAATCGTATTTCCTATTGATATTAATTGTTTTGAAATCAAAAATAGAAAGTTCCTCTCATGATTTCTGGTTAGCGAGTCTCCTCTTTTGATTCAAAACACACTTTTTGATACATTTATCATAGAATATAACACATGCGGCTAAACAAACTATTATATATTAATTGAATGAAACAAGTACAAACACTTTTAGAACTCTAAATCTATTTAAATCCGTCAGCAAAAAGGAGTCATTCATCATGGTTTGAATTTCGTACAAAAGTCAATTTGTTTAATTCCTAAATAATCAGACTTTCAAATCACCGCACGTTAATTAGGCTGCTCTTACTGTTACCGGTACTATTTTTTATGCAATAACCTTGAAATGAACTTTTTGTTTCTTTCTTAATAATTATATTCATTATGAAAAAGAGTCCATGAACGATCTGTATCATGAATTCATTCAATTTAATAAACAATGGAGTCCTTGAATTTGAATCGTATTTCCTATTGATATTAATTGTTGAAATCAAAAATAGAAAGTTCCTCTCATGATTTCTGGTTAGCGAGTCTCCTCTTTTGATTCAAAACACTTTTTTTTTGATACATTTATCATAGAATATAACACATGCGGCTAAACAAACTATTATATTAATTGAATGAAACAAGTACAAACACTTTTAGAACTCTAAATCTATTTAAATCCGTCAGCAAAAAGGAGTCATTCATCATGGTTTTTTGAATTTCGTACAAAAGTCAATTTGTTTAATTCCTAAATAATCAGACTTTCAAATCACCGCACGTTAATTAGGCTGCTCTTACTGTTACCGGTACTATTTTTCATGCAATAACCTTGAAATGAACTTTTTGTTTCTTTCTTAATAATTATATTATTCATTATGAAAAAGAGTCCATGAACGATCTGTATCATGAATCATGAATTCATTCAATTTAATAAACAATGGAGTCCTTGAATTTGAATCGTATTTTCCTATTGATATTAATTGTTGAAATAAAAAAAATAGAAAGTTCCTCTCATGATTTCTGGTTAGCGAGTCTCCTCTTTTGATTCAAAAAACACACTTTTTGATACATTTATCATAGAATATAACACATGCGGCTAAAAAAAAAACTATTATATTAATTGAATGAAACAAGTACAAAACACTTTTAGAACTCTAAATCTATTTAAATCCGTCAGCAAAAGGAGTCATTCATCATGGTTTTGAATTTCGTACAAAAGTCAATTTGTTTAATTCCTAAATAATCAGACTTTCAAATCACCGCACGTTAATTAGGCTGCTCTTACTGTTACCGGTACTATTTTTCATTCATGCAATAACCTTGAAATGAACTTTTTGTTTCTTTCTTAATAATTATATTCATTATGAAAAAGAGTCCATGAACGATCTGTATCATGAATTCATTCAATTTAATAAACAATGGAGTCCTTGAATTTGAATCGTATTTCCTATTGATATTAATTGTTGAAAAAAAAAAATAGAAAGTTCCTCTCATGATTTTCTGGTTAGCGAGTCTCCTCTTTTGATTCAAAACACACACTTTTTGATACATTTATCATAGAATATAACACATGCGGCTAAACAAACTATTATATTAATTGAATGAAACAAGTACAAACACTTTTAGAACTCTAAATCTATTTAAATCCGTCAGCAAAAGGAGTCATTCATCATGGTTTGAATTTCGTACAAAAGTCAATTTGTTTAATTCCTAAATAATCAGACTTTCAAATCACCGCACGTTAATTAGGCTGCTCTTACTGTTACCGGTACTATTTTTCATGCAATAACCTTGAAATGAACTTTTTTTTTTTCTTTCTTAATAATTATATTCATTATGAAAAAGAGTCCATGAACGATCTGTATCATGAATTCATTCAATTTAATAAACAATAGAGTCCTTGAATTTGAATCGTATTTCCTATTGATATTAATTGTTGAAAAAAAAAAATAGAAAGTTCCTCTCATGATTTCTGGTTAGCGAGTCTCCTCTTTTTTGATTTCAAAACACACTTTTTGATACATTTATCATAGAAATATAACACATGCGGCTAAACAAACTATATATATTAATTGAATTGAATGAAACAAGTACAAACACTTTTAGAACTCTAAATCTATTTAAATCCGTCAGCAAAAGGAGTCATTCATCATGGTTTGAATTTCGTACAAAAGTCAATTTGTTTAATTCCTAAATAATCAGACTTTCAAATCACCGCACGTTAATTAGGCTGCTCTTACTGTTACCGGTACTATTTTTCATGCAATAACCTTGAAATGACTTTTTTTTTTCTTTTCTTAATAATTATATTCATTATGAAAAAAGAGTCCATGAACGATCTGTATCATGAATTCATTCAATTTAATAAAACAATGAGAGTCCTTGAATTTGAATCGTATTTCCTATATTGATATTAATTGTTGAAATCAAAAATAGAAAGTTCCTCTCATGATTTCTGGTTAGCGAGTCTCCTCTTTTGATTCAAAACACACTTTTTTGATACATTTATCATAGAATATAACACATGCGGCTAAAAACAAACTATTATATTAATTGAATGAAACAAGTACAAACACTTTTAGAACTCTAAATCTATTTAAATCCGTCAGCAAAAGGAGGAGTCATTCATCATGGTTTGAATTTCGTACAAAAGTCAATTTGTTTAATTCCTAAATAATCAGACTTTCAAATCACCCACGTTAATTACGTTAATTAGGCTGCTCTTACTGTTACCGGTACTATTTTTCATGCAATAACCTTGAAACTTTTTTTTTCTTCTTTTTCTTAATAATATATATTATATTCATTATGAAAAAGAGTCCATGAACGATCTGTATCATGAATTCATTCAATTTAAATAAACAATGGAGTCCTTGATTTTGAATCGTATTTCCTATTGATATTAATTGTTGAAATCAAAAAATAGAAAGTTCCTCTCATGATTTCTGGTTAGCGAGTCTCCTCTTTTGATTCAAAAAACACACTTTTTGATACATTTATCATAGAATATAACACATGCGGCTAAACAAACTATTATATTAATTGAATGAAACAAGTAAAAACACTTTTAGAACTCTCTAAAATCTATTTAAATCCGTCAGCAAAAGGAGTCATTCATCATGTTTGTTTGAATTTCGTACAAAAGTCAATTTGTTTAATTCCTAAATAATCAGACTTTCAAATCACCGCACGTTAATTAGGCTGCTCTTACTGTTACCCGGTACTATTTTTCATGCAATAACCTTGAAATGACTTTTTTTGTTTCTTTCTTAATAATTATATTCATTATGAAAAAGAGTCCATGAACGATCTGTATCATGAATTCATTCAATTTAATAAACAATGGAGTCCTTGAATTTGAATCGTATTTCCTATTGATATTAATTGTTGAAATCAAAAATAGAAAGTTCCTCTCATGATTTCTGGTTAGTTAGAGTCTCCTCTTTTGATTCAAAACACTTTTTTTTTGATACATTTATCATAGAAAATATAACACATGCGGCTAAACAAACTATTATATTAATTGAATGAAACAAGTACAAAACACTTTTTAAAACTCTAAATCTATTTAAATCCGTCAGCAAAAGGAGTCATTCATCATGGTTTGAATTTCGTACAAAAGTCATTTGTTCAATTTTGTTTAATTCCTAAATAATCAGACTTTCAAATCACCGCACGTTAATTAGGCTGCTCTTACTGTTACCGGTACTATTTTTCATGCAATAACCTTGAAATGAACTTTTGTTTCTTTCTTAATAATTATATTCATTATGAAAAAGAGTCCATGAACGATCTGTATCATGAATTCATTCAATTTAATAAACAATGGAGTCCTTGAATTTGAATCGTATTTCCTATTGATATTAATTGTTGAAATCAAAAATAGAAAGTTCCTCTCTCTCATGATTTCTGGTTAGCGAGTCTCCTCTTTTGATCAAAAAAACACACTTTTTGATACACATTTATCATAGAATATAACACATGCGGCTAAACAAACTATTATATTAATTGAATGAAACAAGTACAAACACTTTTAGAACTCTAAATCTATTTAAATCCGTCAGCAAAAAAGGAGTCATTCATCATGGTTTGAATTTCGTACAAAAGTCAATTTGTTTAATTCCTAAATAATCAGACTTTCAAATCACCGCACGTTAATTAGGCTGCTCTTACTGTTACCGGTACTATTTTTTCATGCAATAACCTTGAAATGAACTTTTGTTTCTTTCTTAAATATATTATATTCATTATGAAAAAGAGTCCATGAACGATCTGTATCATGAATTCATTCAATTTAATAAACAATGGAGTCCTTGAATTTGAATCGTATTTCCTATTGATATTAATTGTTGAAAAAAAAAAAATAAAAGTTCCTCTCATGATTTCTGGTTAGCGAGTCTCCTCTTTTGATTTCAAAACACACTTTTTGATACATTTATCATAGAATATAACACATGCGGCTAAACAAACTATTATTATATTAATTGAATGAAACAAGTACAAACACTTTTAGAAACTCTAAATCTATTTAAATCCGTCAGCAAAAAAGGAGTCATTCATCATGGTTTGAATTTCGTACAAAAGTCAATTTGTTTTAATTCCTAAATAATCAGACTTTCAAATCACCGCACGTTAATTAGGCTAGGCTGCTCTTACTGTTACCCGGTACTATTTTTCATGCAATAACCTTGAAATGAACTTTTGTTTCTTTCTTAATAATTATATTCATTATATGAAAAAGAGTCCATGAACGATCTGTATCATGAATTCATTTCAATTTAATAAACAATAGAGTCCTTGAATTTGAATCGTATTTCCTATTGATATTAATTGTTGAAATCAAAAATAGAAAGTTCCTCTCATGATTTCTGGTTAGCAAGTCTCCTCTTTTGATTCAAAAAACACACTTTTTGATACATTTATCATAGAAATATAACACATGCGGCTAAACAAACTATTATATTAATTGAATGAAACAAGTACAAACACTTTTAGAACTCTAAATCTATTTAAATCCGTCAGCAAAAGGAGTCATTCATCATGGTTTGAATTTCGTACAAAAGTCAATTTGTTTTAATTCCTAAATAATCAGACTTTCAAATCACCGCACGTTAATTAGGCTGCTCTTACTGTTACCGGTACTATTTTTCATGCAATAACCTTGAAATGAACTTTTGTTTCTTTCTTAATAATTATATTCATTATGAAAAAGAGTCCATGAACGATCTGTATCATGAATTCATTCAATTTAATAAAACAATGGAGTCCTTGAATTTGAATCGTATTTCCTATTGATATTAATTGTTGAAATCAAAAATAGAAAGTTCCTCTCATGATTTCTGGTTAGCGAGTCTCCTCTTTTGATTCAAAACACACACTTTTTGATACATTTATCATAGAATATAACACATGCGGCTAAAAAAAACTAACTATTATATTAATTGAATGAAACAAGTACAAACACTTTTAGAACTCTAAATCTATTTAAATCCGTCAGCAAAAGGAGTCATTCATCATGGTTTGAATTTCGTACAAAAGTCATTTTTGTTTAATTCCTAAATAATCAGACTTTCAAATCACCGCACGTTAATTAGGCTGCTCTTACTGTTACCGGGTACTATTTTTCATGCAATAACCTTGAAATGAACTTTTTGTTTCTTTCTTAATAATTATATTCATTATGAAAAAGAGTCCATGAACGATCTGTATCATGAATTCATTCAATTTAATAAACAATGGAGTCCTTGAATTTGAATCGTATTTCCTATTGATATTAATTGTTGAAATCAAAAATAGAAAGTTCCTCTCATGATTTTCTGGTTAGCGAGTCTCCTCTTTTGATTCAAAAAACACACTTTTTGATACATTTATCATAGAATATAACACATGCGGCTAAACAAAACTATTATATTAATTGAATGAAAACAAGTACAAAACACTTTTAGAACTCTAAATCTATTTAAATCCGTCAGCAAAAGGAGTCATTCATCATGGTTTGAATTTCGTACAAAAGTCAATTTGTTTAATTCCTAAATAATCAGACTTTTCAAATCACCGCACGTTAATTAGGCTGCTCTCTTACTGTTACCGGTACTATTTTTCATGCATGCAATAACCTTGAAATGAACTTTTTTTTTCTTTCTTAATAATTATATTCATTATGAAAAAGAGTCCATGAACGATCTGTATCATGAATTCATTCAATTTAATAAACAATAGAGTCCTTGAATTTGAATCGTATTTCCTATTGATATTAATTGTTGAAATCAAAAATAGAAAGTTCCTCTCATGATTTCTGGTTAGCGAGTCTCCTCTTTTGATTCAAAACACACTTTTTGATACATTTATCATAGAATATAACACATGCGGCGGCTAAACAAACTATTATATTAATTGAATGAAACAAGTACAAGTACAAACACTTTTTAGAACTCTAAATCTATTTAAATCCGTCAGCAAAAGGAGTCATTCATCATGGTTTGAATTTCGTACAAAAGTCAATTTGTTTAATTCCTAAATAATCAGACTTTTCAAATCACCGCACGTTAAATTAGGCTGCTCTTACTGTTACCGGTACTATTTTTCATGCAATAACCTTGAAATGAAACTTTTGTTTCTTTCTTAATAATTATATTCATTATGAAAAAGAGTCCATGAACGATCTGTATCATGAATTCATTCAATTTAATAAACAATGGAGTCCTTGAATTTGAATCGTATTTCCTATTGATATTAATTGTTGAAATCAAAAAATAGAAAAGTTCCTCTCATGATTTCTGGTTAGCGAGTCTCCTCTTTTGATTCAAAAAACACACTTTTTGATACATTTATCATAGAATATAACACATGCGGCTAAACAAACTATTATATTAATTGAATGAAACAAGTACAAACACTTTTAGAACTCTAAATCTATTTAAATCCGTCAGCAAAAGGAGTCATTCATCATGGTTTGAATTTCGTACAAAAGTCAATTTGTTTAATTCCTAAATAATCAGACTTTCAAATCACCGCACGTTAATTAGGCTGCTCTTACTGTTACCGGTACTATTTTTCATGCAATAACCTTGAAATGAACTTTTGTTTCTTTTTTAATAATTATATTCATTATGAAAAAGAGTCCATGAACGATCTGTATCATGAATTCATTCAATTTAATAAACAATGGAGTCCTTGAATTTGAATCGTATTTCCTATTGATATTAATTGTTGAAATCAAAAAAATAGAAAGTTCCTCTCATGATTTCTGGTTAGCGAGTCTCCTCTTTTGATTCAAAAAAACACACTTTTTGATACATTTATATATAGAATATAACACATGCGGCTAAAAAAAAACTATTATATTAATTGAATGAAACAAGTACAAACACTTTTAGAACTCTAAATCTATTTAAATCCGTCAGCAAAAGGAGTCATTCATCATGGTTTGTTTGAATTTCGTACAAAAGTCATTTTTTTTTAATTCCTAAATAATCAGACTTTCAAATCACCGCACGTTAATTAGGCTGCTCTTACTGTTTTACCGGTACTATTTTTCATGCAATAACCTTGAAATGAACTTTTTTGTTTCTTTCTTAATAATTATATTCATTATGAAAAAAAAGAGTCCATGAACGATCTGTATCATGAATTCATTCAATTTAATAAACAATGGAGTCCTTGAATTTGAATCGTATTTCCTATTGATATTAATTGTTGAAATCAAAAAAATAGAAAGTTCCTCTCATGATTTCTGGTTAGCGAGTCTCCTCTTTTGATTCAAAAAACACACTTTTTGATACATTTATCATAGAATATAACACATGCGGCTAAACAAACTATTATATTAATTGAATGAAACAAGTACAAACACTTTTAGAACTCTAAATCTATTTAAATCCGTCAGCAAAAGGAGTCATTCATCATGGTTTGAATTTCGTACAAAAGTCAATTTGTTTAATTCCTAAATAATCAGACTTTCAAATCACCGCACGTTAATTAGGCTGCTCTTACTGTTACCGGTACTATTTTTCATGCAATAACCTTGAAATGAACTTTTGTTTCTTTTCTTAATAAATAATTATATTCATTATGAAAAAGAGTCCATGAAACGATCTGTATCATGAATTCATTCAATTTAATAAACAATAGAGTCCTTGAATTTGAATCGTATTTCCTATTGATATTAATTGTTGAAATCAAAAAAATAGAAAGTTCCTCTCATGATTTCTGGTTAGCGAGTCTCCTCTTTTGATTCAAAAACACACTTTTTGATACATTTATCATAGAATATAACACATGCGGCTAAACAAAACTATTATATTAATTGAATGAAACAAGTACAAAACACTTTTTAGAACTCTAAATCTATTTAAATCCGTCAGCAAAAGGAGTCATTCATCATGGTTTGAATTTCGTACAAAAGTCAATTTGTTTAATTCCTAAATAATCAGACTTTCAAATCACCGCACGTTAATTAGGCTGCTCTTACTGTTTACCGGTACTATTTTTCATGCAATAACCTTGAAATGAACTTTTGTTTCTTTCTTAATAATTATATTCATTATGAAAAAGAGTCCATGAACGATCTGTGTATCAAATTTCATTCAATTTAATAAACAATAGAGTCCTTGAATTTGAATCGTATTTCCTATTGATATTAATTGTTGAAATCAAAAATAGAAAGTTCCTCTCATGATTTCTGGTTAGCGAGTCTCCTCTTTTGATTCAAAACACACTTTTTTGATACATTTATCATAGAATATAACACATGCGGCTAAACAAACTATTATATTAATTGAATGAAACAAGTACAAACACTTTTAGAACTCTAAATCTATTTTTAAATCCGTCAGCAAAAGGAGTCATTCATCATCATGGTTTGAATTTCGTACAAAAGTCATTTTGTTTAATTCCTAAATAATCAGACTTTCAAATCACCGCACGTTAATTAGGCTGCTCTTACTGTTACCGGTACTATTTTTCATGCAATAACCTTGAAATGAACTTTTTGTTTCTTTCTTAATAATTATATTCATTATGAAAAAGAGTCCATGAACGATCTGTATCATGAATTCATTCAATTTAATAAACAATGGAGTCCTTGAATTTGAATCGTATTTCCTATTGATATTAATTGTTGAAATCAAAAATAGAAAGTTCCTCTCATGATTTCTGGTTAGCGAGTCTCCTCTTTTGATTCAAAACACACTTTTTGATACATTTATATCATAGAATATAACACATGCGGCTAAAAAAAAACAAACTATTATATTAATTGAATGAAACAAGTACAAACACTTTTAGAACTCTAAATCTATTTAAATCCGTCAGCAAAAGGAGTCATTCATCATGGTTTGAATTTCGTACAAAAGTCAATTTGTTTAATTCCTAAATAATCAGACTTTCAAAATCACCGCACGTTAATTAGGCTGCTCTTACTGTTACCGGTACTATTTTTCATGCAATAACCTTGAAATGAACTTTTGTTTCTTTGTTAATAATTATGTTCATTATGAAAAAGAGTCCATGAACGATCTGTATCATGAATTCATTCAATTTAATAAACAATGGAGTCCTTGAATTTGAATCGTATTTCCTATTGATATTAATTGTTGAAATCAAAAATAGAAAGTTCCTCTCATGATTTCTGGTTAGCGAGTCTCCTTTTTGATTCAAAACACACTTTTTGATACATTTATCATAGAATATAACACATGCGGCTAAACAAACTATTATATTAATTGAATGAAACAAGTACAAACACTTTTAGAACTCTAAATCTATTTAAATCCGTCAGCAAAAGGAGTCATTCATCATGGTTTGAATTTCGTACAAAAGTCAATTTGTTTAATTCCTAAATAATCAGACTTTCAAATCACCGCACGTTAATTAGGCTGCTCTTACTGTTACCGGTACTATTTTTCATGCAATAACCTTGAAATGAATTTTTGTTTCTTTCTTAATAATTATATTCATTATGAAAAAGAGTCCATGAACGATCTGTATCATGAATTCATTCAATTTAATAAACAATGGAGTCCTTGAATTTGAATCGTATTTCCTATTGATATTAATTGTTGAAATCAAAAATAGAAAGTTCCTCTCATGATTTCTGGTTAGCGAGTCTCCTCTTTTGATTCAAAAACACACTTTTTGATACATTTATCATAGAATATAACACATGCGGCTAAACAAACTATTATATTAATTGAATGAAACAAGTACAAACACTTTTAGAACTCTAAATCTATTTAAATCCGTCAGCAAAAAGGAGTCATTCATCATGGTTTGAATTTCGTACAAAAGTCAAATTTGTTTAATTCCTAAATAATCAGACTTTCAAATCACCGCACGTTAATTAGGCTGCTCTTACTGTTACCGGTACTATTTTTCATGCAATAACCTTGAAATGAACTTTTTTTGTTTCTTTCTTAATAATTATATTCATTATGAAAAAGAGTCCATGAACGATCTGTATCATGAATTCATTCAATTTAATAAACAATGGAGTCCTTGAATTTGAATTGTATTTCCTATTGATATTAATTGTTGAAATCAAAAATAGAAAAGTTCCTCTCATCATTTCTGGTTAGCAAGTCTCCTCTTTTGATTCAAAACACACTTTTTGATACATTTATCATAGAATATAACACATGCGGCTAAAAAAAACTATTATATTAATTGAATGAAACAAGTACAAACACTTTTAAAACTCTAAAATCTATTTAAATCCGTCAGCAAAAGGAGTCATTCATCATGGTTTGAATTTCGTACAAAAGTCAATTTGTTTAATTCCTAAATAATCAGACTTTCAAATCACCGCACGTTAATTAGGCTGCTCTTACTGTTACTGTTACCGGTACTATTTTTCATGCAATAACCTTGAAATGAACTTTTGTTTCTTTCTTTAATAATTATTATTCATTATGAAAAAGAGTCCATGAACGATCTGTAACATGAATTCATTCAATTTAATAAACAATGGAGTCCTTGAATTTGAATCGTATTTCCTATTGATATTAATTGTTGAAATCAAAAATAGAAAGTTCCTCTCATCATTTCTGGTTAGCAAGTCTCCTCTTTTGATTGAAAACACACTTTTTGATACATTTATCATAGAATATAACACATGCGGCTAAACAAACTATTATATTAATTGAATGAAACAAGTACAAACACTTTAAAACTCTAAATCTATTTAAATCCGTCAGCAAAAGGAGTCATTCATCATGGTTTGAATTTCGTACAAAAGTCAATTTGTTTAATTCCTAAATAATCAGACTTTCAAAATCAGCGCACGTTAATTAGGCTGCTCTTGTTGTTGTTACCGGTACTATATTTTTCATGCAATAACCTTGAAATGAACTTTTGTTTCTTTCTTAATAATTATATTCATTATGAAAAAAGAGTCCATGAACGATCTGTATCATGAATTCATTCAATTTAATAAACAAATGGAGTCCTTGAATTTGAATTGTATTTCCTATTGATATTAATTGTTGAAATCAAAAATAGAAAGTTCCTCTCATCATTTCTGGTTAGCAAGTCTCCTCTTTTGATTGAAAAACACACTTTTTGATACATTAATCATAGAATATAACACATGCGGCTAAACTAAAAACTATTATATTAATTGAATGAAACAAGTACAAACACTTTTAAAACTCTAAATCTATTTAAATCCGTCAGCCAAAAGGAGTCATTCATCATGGTTTGAATTTCGTACAAAAGTCAACTTATTTAATTCCTAAATAATCAGACTTTCAAATCACCGCACGTTAATTAGGCTGCTGCTCTTGTTGTTGCCGGTACTATTTTTTCATGCAATAACCTTGAAATTAACTTTTGTTTCTTTCTTAAATAATTATATTCATTATGAAAAAGAGTCCATGAACGATCTGTATCATGAATTCATTCAATTTAATAAACAATAGAGTCCTTGAATTTGAATTGTATTTCCTATTGATATTAATTGTTGAAATCAAAAATAGAAAGTTCCTCTCATCATTTCTGGTAAGCAAGTCTCCTCTTTTGATTCAAAACACACTTTTTGATACATTGATCATAGAATATAACACAAATGCGGCTAAAAAAACTATTATATTAATTGAATGAAACAAGTACAAACACCTTTAAAACTCTAAAATATATCAATTCTTCAGCCAAAGGAGTCATTAATCATGGTTTGCATTTCCTACAAAATTCAATTGGTTTAATTCCTAAATAATCAGACTTTCAAATCACCACACGTTAATTAGGCTGCTCTCTTGTTGCTGCCGGGAATATTTTTCATGCATGCAATAACCTTGAAATTAACTTTTTGTTTCTTTCTTAATAATTATATTCATTATGAAAAAGAGTCCATGAACGATCTGTAACATGAATTCATTCAATTTAATAAACAATAGAGTCCTTGAATTTGAATTGTATTTACTATGGATATGAATTGTTGAAACAAAAAAAATAGAAAGTTCCTCTCATCATTTCTTGTTAGCAAGTCTCCTCTTTTGATTGAAAACACACTTTTTGATACATTAATCCTAGAATATAACACATGCGGCTAAACGACCTATTATATTAATTTGAATGAAACAAGTACAAATACCTTTAAAACTCTAAATCTATTTAAATCCGTCAGCCAAAGGAGTCATTCATCATGGTTTGAATTTCGTACAAAAGTCAACTTTTGTTTAATTACTAAATAATCAGACTTTCAAATCACCGCACGTTAATTAGGCTGCTCTTGTTGTTGCCGGTACTATTTTTCATGCAATAACCTTGAAATAAACTTTTGTTTCTTTCTTAATAATTATATTCATTATGAAAAAGAGTCCATGAACGATCTGTATCATGAATTCATTCAATTTAATAAACAATAGAGTCCTTGAATTTGAATTGTATTTCCTATTGATATTAATTGTTGAAATCAAAAATAGAAAGTTCCTCTCATCATTTCTGGTAAGCAAGTCTCCTCTTTTGATTCAAAACACACTTTTTGATACATTGCTCATATAGAATATACACACATGCGGCTAAACAAACTATTATATTAATTGAATGAAACAAGTACAAACACCTTTTAAAACTCTAAATCTCTATTTAAATCCATCAGCCAAAGGAGTCATTCATCATGGCTTGCATTTCGTACAATATTCAACTTTGTTTAATTCCTAAATAATCAGACTTTCAAATCACAGCAAGTTAATTAGGCTGCTCTTGTTGTTGCCAGCCGGGGAATATTTTTCATGCAATAACCTTGAAATTAACTTTTGTTTCTTTCTTAATAATTATATTCATTATGAAAAAAGAGTCCATGAACGATCTGTATCATGAATTCATTCAATTTAATAAACAATAGAGTCCTTGAATTTGAATTGTATTTCCTATTGATATGAATTGTTGAAATCAAAAATAGAAAGTTCCTCTCATCATTTCTTGTTAGCAAGTCTCCTCTTTTGATTGAAAACACACTTTTTGATACATTAATCATATAGAATATAACACATACGGCTAAACGACCTATTATTATATTAATTGAATGAAACAAGTACAAATACCTTTAAAATTCTAAATCTATTTAAATCCGTCAGCCAAAGGAGTCATTCATCATGGTTTGAATTTCGTACAAAAGTCAACTTATTTAATTCCTAAATAATCAGACTTTCAAATCACCGCACGTTAATTAGACTGCTGTTGTTGTTGCCGGTACTATTTTTCATGCAATAACCTTGAAATTAACTTTTGTTTCTTTCTTAATAATTATATTCATTATGAAAAGAGTCCATGAACGATTTGTATCATGAATTCATTCAATTTAATAAACAATAGAGTCCTTGAATTTGAATTGTATTTCCTATTGATATTAATTGTTGAAATCAAAAATAGAAAGTTCCTCTCATCATTTCTGGTAAGCAAGTCTCCACTTTTGATTCAAAACACACTTTTTGATACATTGATCATAGAATATAACACATGCGGCTAAAAAAACTATTATATTAATTGAATGAAACAAGTACAAACACCTTTAAAACTCTAAATTATATCAATTCTTCAGCCAAAGGAGTCATTAATCATGGTTTGCATTTCCTACAAAATTCTACTGGTTTAATTCCTAAATAATGGGACTTTCTAATCACCACACGTTAATTAGGCTGCTCTTGTTGCTGCCGGGAATATTTTTCAAGCAATAACCTTGAAATTAACTTTTGTTTCTTTCTTAATAATTATATTCATTATGAAAAAGAGTCCCATGAACGATCTGTAACATGAATTCATTCATTTTTAATAAACAATAGAGTCCTTGAATTTGAATTGTATTTACTATGGATATGAATTGTTGAAATCAAAAATAGAAAGTTCCTCTCATCATTTCTTGTTAGCAAGTCTCCTCTTTTGATTGAAAACACACTTTTTGATACATTAATCCTAGAATATAACACATGCGGCTAAACGAACCTATTATATTAATTGAATGAAACAAGTACAAATACCTTTAAAACTCTAAATCTATTTAAATCCGTCGTCAGCCAAAGGAGTCATTCATCATGGTTTGAATTTCGTACAAAAGTCAACTTCTTTAATTACTAAATAATCAGACTTTCAAATCACCGCACGTTAATTAGGCTGCTCTTGTTGTTGCCGGTTCTATTTTTCATGCAATAACCTTGAAATTAACTTTTGTTTCATTCTTAATAATTATATTCATTATGAGAAAGAGTCCATGAGCGATCTGTAT
Source organism: Ceriops zippeliana (assembly GCA_037897445.1). Taxonomy (NCBI): domain Eukaryota; kingdom Viridiplantae; phylum Streptophyta; class Magnoliopsida; order Malpighiales; family Rhizophoraceae; genus Ceriops; species Ceriops zippeliana. The sequence goes on from JBAPLH010002041.1 coordinate 21,296, forward strand.
CATGAATTCATTCAATTTAATAAACAATAGAGTCCTTGAATTTGAATTGTATTTCCTATTGATATTAATTGTTGAAATCAAAAATAGAAATGTTCCTCTCATCGTTTCTGGTAAGCAAGTCTCCTCTTTTGATTCAAAACACACTTTTTGATACATTGCTCATAGAATATAACACATGCGGCTAAACAAACTATTATATTAATTGAATGAAACAAGTACAAACACCTTTAAAACTCCAAATCTATTTAAATCCATCAGCCAAAGGAGTCATTCATCATGGCTTGCATTTCGTACAATATTCAACTTGTTTAATTCCTAAATAATCAGACTTTCAAATCACAGCAAGTTAATTAGGCTGCTCTTGTTGCTGCCGGGAATATTTTTCATGCAATAACCTTGAAATTAACTTTTGTTTCTTTCTTAATAATTATATTCATTATGAAAAAGAGTCCATGAACGATCTGTATCATGAATTCATTCAATTTAATAAACAATAGAGTCCTTGAATTTGAATTGTATTTCCTATTGATATGAATTGTTGAAATCAAAAATAGAAAGTTCCTATCATCATTTCTTGTTAGCAAGTCTCCTCTTTTTGATGAAAAAACACACTTTTTGATACATTAATCATATAAATATAACACATACGGCTAAACGACCTATTATATTAATTGAATGAAAACAAGTACAAATACCTTTAAAATTCTAAATCTATTTAAATCCGTCAGCCAAAGGAGTCATTCATCATGGTTTGAATTTCGTACAAAAGTCAACTTATTTAATTCCTAAATAATCAGACTTTCAAATCACCGCACGTTAATTAGGCTGCTGCTCTTTGTTGTTGCCGGTACTATTTTTTTCATGCAATAACCTTGAAATTAACTTTTGTTTCTTTCTTAATAATTATATTCATTATGAAAACGAGTCCATGAACGATTTGTATCATGAATTCATTCAATTTAATAAACAATAGAGTCCTTGAATTTGAATTGTATTTCCTATTGATATTAATTGTTGAAATCAAAAATAGAAAGTTCCTCTCATCATTTCTGGTAAGCAAGTCTCCACTTTTGATTCAAAACACACTTTTTGATACATTGATCATAGAAATATAACACATGCGGCTAAAAAAAAACTATTATATTAATTGAATGAAACAAGTACAAACACCTTTAAAACTCTAAATTATATCAATTCTTCAGCCAAAGGAGTCATTAATCATGGTTTGCATTTCCTACAAAATTCTACTGGTTTAATTCCTAAATAATGGGACTTTCTAATCACCACACGTTAATTAGGCTGCTCTTGTTGCTGCCGGGAATATTTTTCAAGCAATAACCTTGAAATTAACTTTTGTTTCTTTCTTAATAATTATATTCATTATGAAAAAGAGTCCATGAACGATCTGTAACATGAATTCATTCAATTTAATAAACAATAGAGTCCTTGAATTTGAATTGTATTTACTATGGATATGAATTGTTGAAATCAAAAATAGAAAGTTCCTCTCATCATTTCTTGTTAGCAAGTCTCCTCTTTTGATTGAAAACACACTTTTTGATACATTAATCCTAGAATATAACACATGCGGCTAAACGACCTATTATATTAATTGAATGAAACAAGTATAAATACCTTTAAAACTCTAAATCTATTTAAATCCGTCAGCCCAAAGGAGTCATTCATCATGGGTTTTGAATTTCGTACAAAAGTCAACTTCTTTAATTACTAAATAATCAGACTTTCAAATCACCGCACGTTAATTAGGCTGCTCTTGTTGTTGCCGGTTCTATTTTTCATGCAATAACCTTGAAATTAACTTTTGTTTCATTCTTAATAATTATATTCATTATGAAAAGAAAGAGTCCATGAGCGATCTGTATCATGAATTCATTCAATTTAATAAACAATAGAGTCCTTGAATTTGAATTGTATTTCCTATTGATATTAATTGTTGAAATCAAAAAATATAATGTTCCTCTCATCATTTCTGGTAAGCAAGTCTCCTCTTTTGATTGAAAACACACTTTTTGATACATTGCTCATAGAATATAAACACATGCGGCTAAACAAACTATTATATTAATTGAATGAAACAAGTACAAACACCTTTAAAACTCCAAATCTATTTAAATCCATCAGCCAAAGGAGTCATTCATCATGGCTTGCATTTCGTACAATATTCAACTTGTTTAATTCCTAAATAATCAGACTTTCAAATCACAGCAAGTTAATTAGGCTGCTCTTGTTGTTGCCGGGAATATTTTTCATGCAATAACCTTTGAAATTAACTTTTGTTTTTCTTTCTTAATAATTATATTCATTATGAAAAAGAGTCCATGAACGATCTGTATCATGAATTCATTCATTCAATTTAATAAACAATAGAGTCCTTGAATTTGAATTGTATTTCCTATTGATATGAATTGTTGAAATCAAAAATAGAAAGTTCCTATCATCATTTCTTGTTAGCAAGTCTCCTCTTTTGATTGAAAACACACTTTTTGATACATTAATCATAGAATATAACACATACGGCTAAACGACCTATTATATTAATTGAATGAAACAAGTACAAATACCTTTAAAATTCTAAATCTATTTAAATCCGTCAGCCAAAGGAGTCATTCATCATGGTTTGAATTTCGTACAAAAGTCAACTTATTTAATTCCTAAATAATCAGACTTTCAAATCACCGCACGTTAATTAGACTGCTCTTGTTGTTGCCGGTACTATTTTTCATGCAATAACCTTGAAATTAACTTTTGTTTCTTTCTTAATAATTATATTCATTATGAAAACGAGTCCATGAACGATTTGTATCATGAATTCATTCAATTTAATAAACAATAGAGTCCTTGAATTTGAATTGTATTTCCTATTGATATTAATTGTTGAAATCAAAAATAGAAAGTTCCTCTCATCATTTCTGGTAAGCAAGTCTCCACTTTTGATTCAAAACACACTTTTTGATACATTGATCATAGAATATAACACATGCGGCTAAAAAAACTATTATATTAATTGAATGAAACAAGTACAAACACCTTTAAAACTCTAAATTATATCAATTCTTCAGCCAAAGGAGTCATTAATCATGGTTTGCATTTCCTACAAAATTCTACTGGTTTAATTCCTAAATAATGGGACTTTCTAATCACCACACGTTAATTAGGCTGCTCTTGTTGCTGCCGGGAATATTTTTCATGCAATAACCTTGAAATTAACTTTTGTTTCTTTCTTAATAATTATATTCATTATGAAAAAGAGTCCATGAACGATCTGTAACATGAATTCATTCAATTTAATAAACAATAGAGTCCTTGAATTTGAATTGTATTTACTATGGATATGAATTGTTGAAATCAAAAATAGAAAGTTCCTCTCATCATTTCTTGTTAGCAAGTCTCCTCTTTTGATTGAAAAAACACACTTTTTTGATACATTAATCCTAGAATATAACACATGCGGCTAAACGACCTATTATATTAATTGAATGAAACAAGTATAAATACCTTTAAAACTCTAAATCTATTTAAATCCGTCAGCCAAAGGAGTCATTCATCATGGTTTGAATTTCGTACAAAAGTCAACTTCTTTAATTACTAAATAATCAGACTTTCAAATCACCGCACGTTAATTAGGCTGCTCTTGTTGTTGCCGGTTCTATTTTTCATGCAATAACCTTGAAATTAACTTTTGTTTCATTCTTAATAATTATATTCATTATGAGAAAGAGTCCATGAGCGATCTGTATCATGAATTCATTCAATTTAATAAACAATAGAGTCCTTGAATTTGAATTGTATTTCCTATTGATATTAATTGTTGAAATCAAAAATATAATGTTCCTCTCATCGTTTCTGGTAAGCAAGTCTCCTCTTTTGATTTTCAAAAACACACTTTTTGATACATTGCTCATAGAATATAACACATGCGGCTAAAAACAAACTATTATATTAATTGAATGAAACAAGTACAAACACCTTTAAAACTCCAAATCTATTTAAATCCATCAGCCAAAGGAGTCATTCATCATGGCTTGCATTTCGTACAATATTCAACTTGTTTAATTCCTAAATAATCAGACTTTCAAATCACAGCAAGTTAATTAGGCTGCTCTTGTTGCTGCCGGGAATATTTTTCATGCAATAACCTTGAAATTAACTTTTGTTTCTTTCTTAATAATTATATTCATTATGAAAAAGAGTCCATGAACGATCTGTATCATGAATTCATTCAATTTAATAAACAATAGAGTCCTTGAATTTGAATTGTATTTCCTATTGATATGAATTGTTGAAATCAAAAATAGAAAGTTCCTATCATCATTTCTTGTTAGCAAGTCTCCTCTTTTGATTGAAAACACCCTTTTTGATACATTAATCATAGAATATAACACATACGGCTAAACTACCTATTATATTAATTGAATGAAACAAGTACAAATACCTTTAAAATTCTAAATCTATTTAAATCCGTCAGCCAAAGGAGTCATTCATCATGGTTTGAATTTCGTACAAAAGTCAACTTATTTAATTCCTAAATAATCAGACTTTCAAATCACCGCACGTTAATTAGGCTGCTCTTGTTGTTGCCGGTACTATTTTTCATACAATAACCTTGAAATTAACTTTTGTTTCTTTCTTAATAATTATATTCATTATGAAAACGAGTCCATGAACGATCTGTATCTTGAATTCATTCAATGTAATAAAAACAATAGAGTCCTTGAATTTGAATTGTATTTCCTATTGATATTAATTGTTGAAATCAAAAATAGAAAGTTCCTCTCATCATTTCTGGTAAGCAAGTCTCCACTTTTGAGTCAAAACACACTTTTTGATACATTGGTCATATAATATAACACATGCGGCTAAAAAAACTATTATATTAATGGAATGAAACAAGTACAAAAACCTTTAAAACTCTAAATTATATCAATTCTTCAGCCAAAGGAGTCATTAATCATGGTTTCCATTTCCTACAAAATTCTACCGGTTTAATTCCTAAATAATGAGACTTTCTAATCACCACACGTTAATTAGGCTGCTCTTGTTGCTGCCGGTACTATTTTTCATGCAATAACCTTGAAATTAACTTTTGTTTCTTTCTTAATAATTATATTCATTATGAAAAAGAGTCCATGAACGATCTGTAACATGAATTCATTCAATTTAATAAATAATGGAGTCCTTGAATTTGAATTGTATTTCCTATGGATATCAATTGTTGAAATCAAAAATAGAAAGTTCCTGTCATCATTTCTGGTTAGCAAGTCTCCTCTTTTGATTGAAAACACACTTTTTGATACATTGATCATAGAATATAACACATGCGGCTAAATGATCTATTATATTAATTGAATGAAACAATTACAAACACCTTTAAAAACTCTAAATCTATTTAAATCCATCAGCCAAAGGAGTCATTCATCATGGCTTGCATTTCGTACAATATTCAACTTGTTTAATTCCTAAATAATCAGACTTTCAAATCACAGCAAGTTAATTAGGCTGCTCTTGTTGCTGCCGGGAATATTTTTCATGCAATAACCTTGAAATTAACTTTTGTTTCTTTCTTAATAATTATATTCATTATGAAAAAGAGTCCATGAACGATCTGTATCATGAATTCATTCAATTTAATAAACAATAGAGTCCTTGAATTTGAATTGTATTTCCTATTGATATGAATTGTTGAAATCAAAAATAGAAAGTTCCTGTCATCATTTCTTGTTAGCAAGTCTCCTCTTTTGATTGAAAACACACTTTTTGATACATTAATCATATAATATAACACATACGGCTAAACGACCTATTATATTAATTGAATGAAACAAGTACAAATACCTTTAAAATTCTAAATCTATTTAAATCCGTCAGCCAAAGGAGTCATTCATCATGGTTTGAATTTCGTACAAAAGTCAACTTATTTAATTCCTAAATAATCAGACTTTCAAATCACCGCACGTTAATTAGACTGCTCTTGTTGTTGCCGGTACTATTTTTCATGCAATAACCTTGAAATTAACTTTTGTTTCTTTCTTCATAATTATATTCATTATGAAAACGAGTCCATGAACGATTTGTATCATGAATTCATTCAATTTAATAAACAATAGAGTCCTTGAATTTGAATTGTATTTCCTATTGATATTAATTGTTGAAATCAAAAATAGAAAGTTCCTCTCATCATTTCTGGTAAGCAAGTCTCCACTTTTGATTCAAAAACACACTTTTTGATACATTGATCATAGAATATATAACACATGCGGCTAAAAAAAACTATTATATTAATTGAATGAAACAAGTACAAACACACCTTTTAAAACTCTAAATTATATCAATTCTTCAGCCAAAGGAGTCATTAATCATGGTTTGCATTTCCTACAAAATTCTACTGGTTTAATTCCTAAATAATGGGACTTTCTAATCACCACACGTTAATTAGGCTGCTCTTGTTGCTGCCGGAAATATTTTTCATGCAATAACCTTGAAATTAACTTTTGTTTCTTTCTTAATAATTATATTCATTATGAAAAAAGAGTCCATGAACGATCTGTAACATGAATTCATTCAATTTAATAAACAATAGAGTCCTTGAATTTGAATTGTATTTACTATGGATATGAATTGTTGAAATCAAAAATAGAAAGTTCCTCTCATCATTTCTTGTTAGCAAGTCTCCTCTTTTGATTGAAAACACACTTTTTGATACATTAATCCTAGAATATAACACATGCGGCTAAACGACCTATTATATTAATTGAATGAAACAAGTATAAATACCTTTAAAACTCTAAATCTATTTAAATCCGTCAGCCAAAGGAGTCATTCATCATGGTTTGAATTTCGTACAAAAGTCAACTTCTTTAATTACTAAATAATCAGACTTTCAAATCACCGCACGTTAATTAGGCTGCTCTTGTTGTTGCCGGTTCTATTTTTCATGCAATAACCTTGAAATTAACTTTTGTTTCATTCTTAATAATTATATTCATTATGAGAAAGAGTCCATGAGCGATCTGTATCATGAATTCATTCAATTTAATAAACAATAGAGTCCTTGAATTTGAATTGTATTTCCTATTGATATTAATTGTTGAAATCAAAAATATAATGTTCCTCTCATCGTTTCTGGTAAGCAAGTCTCCTCTTTTGATTCAAAACACACTTTTTGATACATTGCTCATAGAATATAACACATGCGGCTAAACAAAACTATTATATTAATTGAATGAAACAAGTACAAAACACCTTTAAAACTCCAAATCTATTTAAATCCATCAGCCAAAGGAGTCATTCATCATGGCTTGCATTTCGTACAAAATTCAACTTGTTTAATTCCTAAATAATCAGACTTTCAAATCACAGCAAGTTAATTAGGCTGCTCTTGTTGTTGCCGATACTATTTTTCATGCAATAACCTTGAAATTAACTTTTGTTTCTTTCTTAATAATTATATTCATTATGAAAAAGAGTCCATGAACGATCTGTATCATGAATTCATTCAATTTAATAAACAATAGAGTCCTTGAATTTGAATTGTATTTCCTATTGATATGAATTGTTGAAATCAAAAATAGAAAGTTCCTCTCATCATTTCTTGTTAGCAAGTCTCCTCTTTTGATTGAAAAACACACTTTTTGATACATTAATCATAGAATATAACACATGCGGCTAAACAAAACTATTATATTAATTGAATGAAACAAGTACAAACACCTTTAAAACTCTAAATTATATCAATTCTTCAGCCAAAGGAGTCATTAATCATGGTTTGCATTTCCTACAAAATTCAACTAGTTTAATTCCTAAATAATGGGACTTTTTCAAATCACACCACACGTTAATTAGGGCTGCTCTTGTTGCTGCTGCCGGGAATATTTTTCATGCAATAACCTTGAAATTAACTTTTGTTTCTTTCTTAATAATTATATTCATTATGAAAAAAGAGTCCATGAACGATCTGTAACATGAATTCATTCAATTTAATAAACAATGGAGTCCTTGAATTTGAATTGTATTTACTATGGATAAGAATTGTTGAAATCAAAAATAGAAAGTTCCTCTCATCATTTCTTGTTAGCAAGTCTCCTCTTTTGATTGAAAACACACTTTTTGATACATTAATCCTAGAATATAACACATGCGGCTAAACGACCTATTATATTAATTGAATGAAACAAGTACAAATACCTTTAAAACTCTAAATCTATTTAAATCCGTCAGCCAAAGGAGTCATTCATCATGGTTTGAATTTCGTACAAAAGTCAACTTCTTTAATTACTAAATAATCAGACTTTCAAATCACCGCACGTTAATTAGGCTGCTCTTGTTGTTGCCGGTACTATTTTTCATGCAATAACCTTGAAATTAACTTTTGTTTCATTCTTAATAATTATATTCATTATGAGAAAGAGTCCATGAACGATCTGTATCATGAATTCATTCAATTTAATAAACAATAGAGTCCTTGAATTTGAATTGTATTTCCTATTGATATTAATTGTTGAAATCAAAAATATAAAGTTCCTCTCATCGTTTCTGGTAAGCAAGTCTCCTCTTTTGATTCAAAACACACTTTTTGATACATTGCTCATAGAATATAACACATGCGGCTAAAAACAAACTATTATATTAATTGAATGAAACAAGTACAAACACCTTTAAAACTCCAAATCTATTTAAATCCATCAGCCAAAGGAGTCATTCATCATGGCTTGCATTTCGTACAAAATTCAACTTGTTTAATTCCTAAATAATCAGACTTTCAAATCACAGCAAGTTAATTAGGCTGCTCTTGTTGCTGCCGGGAATATTTTTCATGCAATAACCTTGAAATTAACTTTTGTTTCTTTCTTAATAATTATATTCATTATGAAAAAGAGTCCATGAACGATCTGTATCATGAATTCATTCAATTTAATAAACAATAGAGTCCTTGAATTTGAATTGTATTTCCTATTGATATGAATTGTTGAAATCAAAAATAGAAAGTTCCTATCATCATTTCTTGTTAGCAAGTCTCCTCTTTTGATTGAAAACACCCTTTTTGATACATTAATCATAGAATATAACACATACGGCTAAACTACCTATTATATTAATTGAATGAAACAAGTACAAATACCTTTAAAATTCTAAATCTATTTAAATCCGTCAGCCAAAGGAGTCATTCATCATGGTTTGAATTTCGTACAAAAGTCAACTTATTTAATTCCTAAATAATCAGACTTTCAAATCACCGCACGTTAATTAGGCTGCTCTTGTTGTTGCCGGTACTATTTTTCATGCAATAACCTTGAAATTAACTTTTGTTTCTTTCTTAATAATTATATTCATTATGAAAACGAGTCCATGAACGATCTGTATCTTGAATTCATTCAATGTAATAAACAATAGAGTCCTTGAATTTGAATTGTATTTCCTATTGATATTAATTGTTGAAATCAAAAATAGAAAGTTCCTCTCATCATTTCTGGTAAGCAAGTCTCCACTTTTGAGTCAAAACACACTTTTTGATACATTGGTCATATAATATAACACATGCGGCTAAAAAAACTATTATATTAATGGAATGAAACAAGTACAAAAACCTTTAAAACTCTAAATTATATCAATTCTTCAGCCAAAGGAGTCATTAATCATGGTTTGCATTTCCTACAAAATTCTACCGGTTTAATTCCTAAATAATGAGACTTTCTAATCACCACACGTTAATTAGGCTGCTCTTGTTGCTGCCGGTACTATTTTTCATGCAATAACCTTGAAATTAACTTTTGTTTCTTTCTTAATAATTATATTCATTATGAAAAAGAGTCCATGAACGATCTGTAACATGAATTCATTCAATTTAATAAACAATGGAGTCCTTGAATTTGAATTGTATTTCCTATGGATATCAATTGTTGAAATCAAAAATAGAAAGTTCCTGTCATCATTTCTGGTTAGCAAGTCTCCTCTTTTGATTGAAAACACACTTTTTGATACATTGATCATAGAATATAACACATGCGGCTAAATGATCTATTATATTAATTGAATGAAACAATTACAAACACCTTTAAAACTCTAAATCTATTTAAATCCATCAGCCAAAGGAGTCATTCATCATGGCTTGCATTTCGTACAATATTCAACTTGTTTAATTCCTAAATAATCAGACTTTCAAATCACAGCAAGTTAATTAGGCTGCTCTTGTTGCTGCCGGGAATATTTTTCATGCAATAACCTTGAAATTAACTTTTGTTTCTTTCTTAATAATTATATTCATTATGAAAAAGAGTCCATGAACGATCTGTATCATGAATTCATTCAATTTAATAAACAATAGAGTCCTTGAATTTGAATTGTATTTCCTATTGATATGAATTGTTGAAATCAAAAATAGAAAGTTCCTGTCATCATTTCTTGTTAGCAAGTCTCCTCTTTTGATTGAAAACACACTTTTTGATACATTAATCATATAATATAACACATACGGCTAAACGACCTATTATATTAATTGAATGAAACAAGTACAAATACCTTTAAAATTCTAAATCTATTTAAATCCGTCAGCCAAAGGAGTCATTCATCATGGTTTGAATTTCGTACAAAAGTCAACTTATTTAATTCCTAAATAATCAGACTTTCAAATCACCGCACGTTAATTAGACTGCTCTTTATTTGCCGGTACTATTTTTCATGCAATAACCTTGAAATTAACTTTTGTTTCTTTCTTCATAATTATATTCATTATGAAAACGAGTCCATGAACGATTTGTATCATGAATTCATTCAATTTAATAAACAATAGAGTCCTTGAATTTGAATTGTATTTCCTATTGATATTAATTGTTGAAATCAAAAATAGAAAGTTCCTCTCATCATTTCTGGTAAGCAAGTCTCCACTTTTGATCAAAAAACACACTTTTTGATACATTGATCATAGAATATAACACATGCGGCTAAAAAAACTATTATATTAATTGAATGAAACAAGTACAAACACCTTTAAAACTCTAAATTATATCAATTCTTCAGCCAAAGGAGTCATTAATCATGGTTTGCATTTCCTACAAAATTCTACTGGTTTAATTCCTAAATAATGGGACTTTCTAATCACCACACGTTAATTAGGCTGCTCTTGTTGCTGCCGGGAATATTTTTCATGCAATAACCTTGAAATTAACTTTTGTTTCTTTCTTAATAATTATATTCATTATGAAAAAGAGTCCATGAACGATCTGTAACATGAATTCATTCAATTTAATAAACAATAGAGTCCTTGAATTTGAATTGTATTTACTATGGATATGAATTGTTGAAAATCAAAAATAGAAAGTTCCTCTCATCATTTCTTGTTAGCAAGTCTCCTCTTTTGATTGAAAACACACTTTTTGATACATTAATCCTAGAATATAACACATGCGGCTAAACGACCTATTATATTAATTGAATGAAACAAGTATAAATACCTTTTTAAAACTCTAAATCTATTTAAATCCGTCAGCCAAAGGAGTCATTCATCATGTTTTTGAATTTCGTACAAAAGTCAACTTCTTTAATTACTAAATAATCAGACTTTCAAATCACCGCACGTTAATTAGGCTGCTCTTGTTGTTGCCGGTACTATTTTTCATGCAATAACCTTGAAATTAACTTTTGTTTCATTCTTAATAATTATATTCATTATGAGAAAGAGTCCATGAACGATCTGTATCATGAATTCATTCAATTTAATAAACAATAGAGTCCTTGAATTTGAATTGTATTTCCTATTGATATTAATTGTTGAAATCAAAAATATAAAGTTCCTCTCATCGTTTCTTCTGGTAAGCAAGTCTCCTCTTTTGATTCAAAACACACTTTTTGATACATTGCTCATAGAATATAACACATGCGGGCTAAACAAACTATTATATTAATTGAATGAAACAAGTACAAACACCTTTAAAACTCTAAAATCTATTTAAATCCATCAGCCAAAGGAGTCATTCATCATCATGGCTTGCATTTCGTACAAAATTCAACTTGTTTAATTCCTAAATAATCAGACTTTCAAATCACAGCAAGTTAATTAGGCTGCTCTTGTTGTTGCCGATACTATTTTTCATGCAATAACCTTGAAATTAACTTTTGTTTTCTTTCTTAATAATAATTATATTCATTATGAAAAAGAGTCCATGAACGATCTGTATCATGAATTCATTCAATTTAATAAACAATAGAGTCCTTGAATTTGAATTGTATTTCCTATTGATATGAATTGTTGAAATCAAAAATAGAAAGTTCCTCTCATCATTTCTTGTTAGCAAGTCTCCTCTTTTGATTGAAACACACTTTTTTTGATACATTAATCGTAGTATATAACACATGCAGCTAAACAAACTATTATATTAATTGAATGAAACAAGTACAAACACCTTTAAAACTCTAAATTATATCAATTCTTCAGCCAAAGGAGTCATTAATCATGGTTTGCATTTCCTACAAAATTCTACTGGTTTAATTCCTAAATAATGGGACTTTCTAATCACACACACGTTAATTAGGCTGCTCTTGTTGCTACCGGGAATATTTTTTATGCAATAACCTTGAAATTAACTTTTGTTTCTTTCTTAATAATTATATTCATTATGAAAAAGAGTCCATGAACGATCTGTAACATGAATTCATTCAATTTAATAAACAATGGAGTCCTTGAATTTGAATTGTATTTACTATGGATAAGAATTGTTGAAATCAAAAATAGAAAGTTCCTCTCATCATTTCTTGTTAGCAAGTCTCCTCTTTTGATTGAAAACACACTTTTTTGATACATTAATCCTAGAATATAACACATGCGGCTAAACGACCTATTATATTAATTGAATGAAACAAGTACAAATACCTTTAAAACTCTAAATCTATTTAAATCCGTCAGCCAAAGGAGTCATTCATCATGGTTTGAATTTCGTACAAAAGTCAACTTCTTTAATTACTAAATAATCAGACTTTTCAAATCACCGCACGTTAATTAGGCTGCTCTTGTTGTTGCCGGTACTATTTTTCATGCAATAACCTTGAAATTAACTTTTGTTTCATTCTTAATAATTATATTCATTATGAGAAAGAGTCCATGAACGATCTGTATCATGAATTCATTCAATTTAACAAACAATAGAGTCCTTGAATTTGAATTGTATTTCCTATTGATATTAATTGTTGAAATCAAAAATATAAAGTTCCTCTCATCGTTTCTGGTAAGCAAGTCTCCTCTTTTGATTCAAAACACACTTTTTGATACATTGCTCATAGAATATAACACATGCGGCTAAACAAACTATTATATTAATTGAATGAAACAAGTACAAACACCTTTAAAACTCCAAATCTATTTAAATCCATCAGTCAAAGGAGTCATTCATCATGGCTTGCATTTCGTACAAAATTCAACTTGTTTAATTCCTAAATAATCAGACTTTCAAATCACAGCAAGTTAATTAGGCTGCTCTTGTTGCTGCCGGGAATATTTTTCATGCAATAACCTTGAAATTAACTTTTGTTTCTTTCTTAATAATTATATTCATTATGAAAAAGAGTCCATGAACGATCTGTATCATGAATTCATTCAATTTAATAAACAATAGAGTCCTTGAATTTGAATTGTATTTCTTATTGATATGAATTGTTGAAATCAAAAATAGAAAGTTCCTATCATCATTTCTTGTTAGCAAGTCTCCTCTTTTGATTGAAAACACCCTTTTTGATACATTAATCATAGAATATAACACATACGGCTAAACTACCTATTATATTAATTGAATGAAACAAGTACAAATACCTTTAAAATTCTAAATCTATTTAAATCCGTCAGCGAAAGGAGTCATTCATCATGGTTTGAATTTCGTACAAAAGTCAACTTATTTAATTCCTAAATAATCAGACTTTCAAATTACCGCACGTTAATTAGGCTGCTCTTGTTGTTGCCGGTACTATTTTTCATGCAATAACCTTGAAATTAACTTTTGTTTCTTTCTTAATAATTATATTCATTATGAAAACGAGTCCATGAACGATCTGTATCTTGAATTCATTCAATGTAATAAACAATAGAGTCCTTGAATTTGAATTGTATTTCCTATTGATATTAATTGTTGAAATCAAAAATAGAAAGTTCCTCTCATCATTTCTGGTAAGCAAGTCTCCACTTTTGAGTCAAAACACACTTTTTGATACATTGGTCATATAATATAACACATGCGGCTAAAAAAACTATTATATTAATGGAATGAAACAAGTACAAAAACCTTTAAAACTCTAAATTATATCAATTCTTCAGCCAAAGGAGTCATTAATCATGGTTTGCATTTCCTACAAAATTCTACCGGTTTAATTCCTAAATAATGAGACTTTCTAATCACCACACGTTAATTAGGCTGCTCTTGTTGCTGCCGGTACTATTTTTCATGCAATAACCTTGAAATTAACTTTTGTTTCTTTCTTAATAATTAAATTCATTATGAAAAAGAGTCCATGAACGATCTGTAACATGAATTCATTCAATTTAATAAACAATGGAGTCCTTGAATTTGAATTGTATTTCCTATGGATATCAATTGTTGAAATCAAAAATAGAAAGTTCCTGTCATCATTTCTGGTTAGCAAGTCTCCTCTTTTGATTGAAAACACACTTTTTGATACATTGATCATAGAATATAACACATGCGGCTAAATGATCTATTATATTAATTGAATGAAACAATTACAAACACCTTTAAAACTCTAAATCTATTTAAATCCATCAGCCAAAGGAGTCATTCATCATGGCTTGCATTTCGTACAATATTCAACTTGTTTAATTCCTAAATAATCAGACTTTCAAATCACAGCAAGTTAATTAGGCTGCTTTTGTTGCTGCCGGGAATATTTTTCATGCAATAACCTTGAAATTAACTTTTGTTTCTTTCTTAATAATTATATTCATTATGAAAAAGAGTCCATGAACGATCTGTATCATGAATTCATTCAATTTAATAAACAATAGAGTCCTTGAATTTGAATTGTATTTCCTATTGATATTAATTGTTGAAATCAAAAATATAAAGTTCCTCTCATCGTTTCTGGTAAGCAAGTCTCCTCTTTTGATTCAAAACACACTTTTTGATACATTGCTCATAGAATATAACACATGCGGCTAAACAAACTATTATATTAATTGAATGAAACAAGTACAAACACCTTTAAAACTCCAAATCTATTTAAATCCATCAGCCAAAGGAGTCATTCATCATGGCTTGCATTTCGTACAAAATTCAACTTGTTTAATTCCTACATAATCAGACTTTCAAATCACAGCAAGTTAATTAGGCTGCTCTTGTTGTTGCCGATACTATTTTTCATGCAATAACCTTGAAATTAACTTTTGTTTCTTTCTTAATAATTATATTCATTATGAAAAAGAGTCCATGAACATGTATCATGAATTCATTCAATTTAATAAACAATAGAGTCCTTGAATTTGAATTGTATTTCCTATTGATATGAATTGTTGAAAAATCAAAAATAGAAAGTTCCTCTCATCATTTCTTGTTAGCAAGTCTCCTCTTTTGATTGAAAACACACTTTTTGATACATTAATCGTAGTATATAACACATGCGGCTAAACAAACTATTATATTAATTGAATGAAACAAGTACAAACACCTTTAAAACTCTAAATTATATCAATTCTTCAGCCAAAGGAGTCATTAATCATGGTTTGCATTTCCTACAAAATTCTACTGGTTTAATTCCTAAATAATGGGACTTTCTAATCACCACACGTTAATTAGGCTGCTCTTGTTGCTACCGGGAATATTTTTCATGCAATAACCTTGAAATTAACTTTTGTTTCTTTCTTAATAATTATATTCATTATGAAAAAGAGTCCATGAACGATCTGTAACATGAATTCATTCAATTTAATAAACAATGGAGTCCTTGAATTTGAATTGTATTTACTATGGATAGGAATTGTTGAAATCAAAAATAGAAAGTTCCTCTCATCATTTCTTGTTAGCAAGTCTCCTCTTTTGATTGAAAACACACTTTTTGATACATTAATCCTAGAACATAACACATGCGGCTAAACAACCTATTATATTAATTGAATGAAACAAGTACAAATACCTTTAAAACTCTAAATCTATTTAAATCCGTCAGCCAAAGGAGTCATTCATCATGGTTTGAATTTCGTACAAAAGTCAACTTCTTTAATTACTAAATAATCAGACTTTCAAATCACCGCACGTTAATTAGGCTGCTCTTGTTGTTGCCGGTACTTTTTTTTCATGCAATAACCTTGAAATTAACTTTTGTTTCATTGTTAATAATTATATTCATTATGAGAAAGAGTCCATGAACGATCTGTATCATGAATTCATTCAATTTAATAAACAATAGAGTCCTTGAATTTGAATTGTATTTCCTATTGATATTAATTGTTGAAATCAAAAATATAAAGTTCCTCTCATCGTTTTCTGGTAAGCAAGTCTCCTCTTTTGATTCAAAAACACACTTTTTGATACATTGCTCATAGAATATAACACATGCGGCTAAACAAACTATTATATTAATTGAATGAAACAAGTACAAACACCTTTAAAACTCCAAATCTATTTAAATCCATCAGTCAAAGGAGTCATTCATCATGGCTTGCATTTCGTACAAAATTCAACTTGTTTAATTCCTAAATAATCAGACTTTCAAATCACAGCAAGTTAATTAGGCTGCTCTTGTTGTTGCCGATACTATTTTTCATGCAATAACCTTGAAATTAACTTTTGTTTCTTTCTTAATAATTATATTCATTATGAAAAAGAGTCCATGAACGATCTGTATCATGAATTCATTCAATTTAAAAAACAATAGAGTCCTTGAATTTGAATTGTATTTCCTATTGATATGAATTGTTGAAATCAAAAATAGAAAGTTCCTCTCATTATTTCTTGTTAGCAAGTCTCCTCTTTTGATTGAAAACACACTTTTTGATACATTAATCGTAGTATATAACACATGCGGCTAAACGACCTATTATATTAATTGAATGAAACAAGTACAAATACCTTTAAAATCTAAATCTATTTAAATCCGTCAGCCAAAGGAGTCTTTCATCATGGTTTGAATTTCGTACAAAAGTCAACTTATTTAATTCCTAAATAATCAGACTTTCAAATCACCGCACGTTAATTAGGCTGCTCTTGTTGTTGCCGGTACTATTTTTCATGCAATAACCTTGAAATTAACTTTTGTTTCTTTCTTAATAATTACATTCATTATGAAAACGAGTCCATGAACGATTTGTATCATGAATTCATTCAATTTAATAAACAATAGAGTCCTTGAATTTGAATTGTATTTCCTATTGATATTAATTGTTGAAATCAAAAATAGAAAGTTCCTCTCATCATTTCTGGTAAGCAAGTCTCCACTTTTGATTCAAAACACACTTTTTGATACATTGATCATAGAATATAACACATGCGGCTAAAAAAACTATTATATTGATTGAATGAAACAAGTACAAACACCTTTAAAACTCTAAATTATATCAATTCTTCAGCCAAAGGAGTCATTAATCATGGTTTGCATTTCCTACAAAATTCTACTGGTTTAATTCCTAAATAATGGGACTTTCTAATCACCACACGTTAATTAGGCTGCTCTTAATAATTATATTCATTATGAAAACGAGTCCATGAACGATTTGTATCATGAATTCATTCAATTTAATAAACAATAGTGTCCTTGAATTTGAATTGTATTTCCTATTGATATTAATTGTTGAAATCAAAAATAGAAAGTTCCTCTCATCATTTCTGGTAAGCAAGTCTGCACTTTTGATTCAAAACACACTTTTTGATACATTGATCATAGAATATAACACATGCGGCTAAACAAACTATTATATTAATTGAATGAAACAAGTACAAACACCTTTAAAACTCTAAATCTATTTAAATCCATCAGCCAAAGGAGTCATTCATCATGGCTTGCATTTCGTACAAAATTCAACTTTTTTAATTCCTAAATAATCAGACTTTCAAATCATAGCAAGTTAATTAGGCTGCTCGTGTTGTTGCCGGTACTATTTTTCATGCAATAACCTTGAAATTAACTTTTGTTTCTTTCTTAATAATTATATTCATTATGAAAAAGAGTCCATGAAGGATCTGTATCATGAATTCATTCAATTTAATAAACAATGGAGTCCTTGAATTTGAATTGTATTTCCTATGGATATGAATTGTTGAAATCAAAAATAGAAAGTTCCTCTCATCATTTCTTGTTAGCAAGTCTCCTCTTTTGATTGAAAACACACTTTTTGATACATTAATCCTAGTATATAACACATGCGGCTAAACGACCTATTATATTAATTGAATGAAACAAGTACAAATACCTTTAAAACTCTAAATCTATTTAAATCCGTCAGCCAAAGGAGTCATTCATCATGGTTTGAATTTCGTACAAAAGTCAACTTCTTTAATTACTAAATAATCAGACTTTCAAATCACCGCACGTTAATTAGGCTGCTCTTGTTGTTGCCGGTACTATTTTTCATTCAATAACCTTGAAATTAACTTTTGTTTCTTTCTTAATAATTATATTCATTATGAAAACGAGTCCATGAACGATCTGTATCATGAATTCATTCAATTTAATAAACAATAGAGTCCTTGAATTTGAATTATATTTCTTATTGATATTAATTGTTGAAATCAAAAATAGAAAGTTCCTCTCATCATTTCTGGTTAACAAGTCTCCTCTTTTGATTGAAAACACACTTTTTGATACATTGCTCATAGAATATAACACATGCGGCTAAACAAACTATTATATTAATTGAATGAAATAAGTACAAACACCTTTAAAACTCTAAATCTATTTAAATCCATCAGCCAAAGGAGTCATTCATCATGGCTTGCATTTCGTACAAATTTCAACTTTTTTAATTCCTAAATAATCCGACTTTCAAATCACAGCAAGTTAATTAGGCTGCTCGTGTTGTTGCCGGTACTATTTTTCATGCAATAACCTTGAAATTAACTTTTGTTTCTTTCTTAATAATTATATTCGTTATGAAAAAGAGTCTATGAACGATCTGTATCATGAATTCATTCAATTTAATAAACAATAGAGTCCTTCAATTTGAATTGTATTTCCTATTGATATTAATTGTTGAAATCAAAAATAGAAAGTTCCTGTCATCATTTCTTGTTAGCAAGTCTCCTCTTTTGATTGAAAACACACTTTTTGATACATTAATCATAGAATATAACACATGCGGCTAAACGAACTATTATATTAATTGAATGAAACAAGTACAAATACCTTTAAAATTCTAAATCTATTTAAATCCGTCAGCCAAAGGAGTCATTCATCATGGTTTGAATTTCGTAGAAAAGTCAACTTATTTAATTCCTAAATAATCAGACTTTCAAATCACTGCACGTTAATTAGGCTGCTCTTGTTGTTGTCGGTACTATTTTCATGCAATAACCTTGAAATTAACTTTTGTTTCTTTCTTAATAATTATATTCATTATGAAAATGAGTCCATGAACGATTTGTATCTTGAATTCATTCAATGTAATAAACAATAGACTCCTTGAATTTGAATTGTATTTCCTATTGATATTAATTGTTGAAATCAAAAATAGAAAGTTTGTCTCATCATTTCTGGTAAGCAAGTCTCCACTTTTGAGTCAAAACACACTTTTTGATACATTGGTCATATAATATAACACATGCGGCTAAATGACCTATTATATATTAATTGAATGAAACAAGTACAAACACCTTTAAAACTCTAAATCTATTTAAATCCATCAGCCAAAGGAGTCATTCATCATGGCTTGCATTTCGTACAAAATTCAACTTGTTTTAATCCCTAAACAATCAGACTTTCAAATCATAGCAAGTTAATTAGGCTGCTCTTGTTGTTGCCGGTACTATTTTTCATGCAATAACCTTGAAAAATTAACTTTTGTTTCTTTCTAATAAATAATTATATTCATTATGAAAAAGAGTCCATGAACGATCTGTATCATGAATTCATTCAATTTAATAAACAATCGAGTCCTTGAATTTGAATTGTATTTCCTATTGATATGAATTGTTGAAATCAAAAATAGAAAGTTCCTGTCATCATTTCTTGTTAGCAAGTCTCCTCTTTTGATTGAAAACACACTTTTTGATACATTAATCGTAGAATATAACACCTACGGCTAAACGACCTATTATATTAATTGAATGAAACAAGTACAAATACCTTTAAAATTCTAAATCTATTTAAATCCGTCAGCCAAAGGAGTCATTCATCATGGTTTGAATTTCGTACAAAAGTCAACTTATTTAATTCCTAAATAATCAGACTTTCAAATCACCGCACGTTAATTAGGCTGCTCTTGTTGTTGCCGGTACTATTTTTCATGCAATAACCTTGAAATTAACTTTTGTTTCTCTCTTAATAATTATATTCATTATGAAAACGAGTCCATGAACGATCTGTATCATGAATTCATTCAATTTAATAAATAATAGAGTCCTTGAATTTGAATTGTATTTCCTATTGATATTAATTGTTGAAATCAAAAATAGAAAGTTCCTCTCATCATTTCTGGTAAGCAAGTCTCCACTTTTGATTCAAAACACACTTTTTTATACATTGATCATAGAATATAACACATGCGGCTAAAAAAAAAACTATTATATTAATTGAATGAAACAAGTACAAAAACACCTTTAAAAAAACTCTAAATTATATCAATTCTTCAGCCAAAGGAGTCATTAATGATGGTTTGCATTTCCTATAAAAATTCTACTGGTTTAATTCCTAAATAATGAGACTTTCTAATCATCACCACACGTTAATTAGGCTGCTCTTGTTGCTGCCGGGAATATTTTTGATGCAATAACCTTGAAATTAACTTTTTTTTTATTTCATAATAATTATATTCATTATGAAAAAGAGTCCATGAACGATCTGTAACATGAATTCATTCAATTTAATAAACAATGGAGTCCTTGAATTTGAATGGTATTTCCTATGGATATGAATTGTTGAAATCAAAAATAGAAAGTTGCTCTCATCATTTCTTGTTAGCAAGTCTCCTCTTTTGATTGAAAACACACTTTTTGATACATTAATCATATAATATAACACATGCGGCTAAACGACCTATTATATTAATTGAATGAAACAAGTACAAATACCTTTAAAATTCTAAATCTATTTAAATCCGTCAGCCAAAGGAGTCATTCATCATGGTTTGAATTTCGTACAAAAGTCAACTTATTTAATTCCTAAATAATCAGACTTTCAAATCACCGCACGTTAATTAGGCTGCTCTTGTTGTTGCCGGTACTATTTTTCATGCAATAACCTTGAAATTAACTTTTGTTTCTCTCTTAATAATTATATTCATTATGAAAACGAGTCCATGAACGATCTATATCATGAATTCATTCAATTTAATAAACAATAGAGTCCTTGAATTTGAATTGTATTTCCTATTGATATTAATTGTTGAAATCAAAAATAGAAAGTTCCTCTCATCATATCTGGTAAGCAAGTCTCAACTTTTGATTCAAAACACACTTTTTGATACATTGATCATAGAATATAACACATGCGGCTAAAAAAACTATTATATTAATTGAATGAAACAAGTACAAACACCTTTAAAACTCTAAATTATATCAATTCTTCAGCCAAAGGAGTCATTAATCATGGTTTGCATTTCCTAAAAAATTCTACTGGTTTAATTCCTAAATAATGGGACTTTCTAATCACCACACGTTAATTAGGCTGCTCTTGTTGCTACCGGGAATATTTTTCATGCAATAACCTTGAAATTAACTTTTTGTTTCTTTCTTAATAATTATATTCATTATGAAAAAGAGTCCATGAACGATCTGTAACATGAATTCATTCAATTTAATAAAACAATAGAGTCCTTGAATTTGAATTGTATTTACTATCAATATGAATTGTTGAAACTCAAAAAATAGAAAGTTCCTCTCATCATTTCTTGTTAGCAAGTCTCCTCTTTTGATTGAAAACACACTTTTTGATACATTAATCCTAGAATATAACACATGCGGCTAAACGACCTATTATATTAATTGAATGAAACAAGTATAAATACCTTTAAAACTCTAAATCTATTTAAATCCGTCAGCCAAAGGAGTCATTCATCATGGTTTGAATTTCGTACAAAAGTCAACTTCTTTAATTACTAAATAATCAGACTTTCAAATCACCACACGTTAATTAGGCTGCTCTTGTTGTTGCCAGTACTATTTTTCATGCAATAACCTTGAAATTAACTTTTGTTTCATTCTTAATAATTATCTTCATTATGAGAAAGAGTCCATGAACGATCTGTATCATGAATTCATTCAATTTAATAAACAATAGAGTCCTTGAATTTGAATTGTATTTCCTATTGATATTAATTGTTGAAATCAAAAATATAAGGTTCCTCTCATCGTTTCTGGTAAGCAAGTCTCCTCTTTTGATTCAAAACACACTTTTTGATACATTGCTCATAGAATATAACACATGCGGCTAAACAAACTATTATATTAATTGAATGAAACAAGTACAAACACCTTTAAAACTCCAAATCTATTTAAATCTATCAGCCAAAGGAGTCATTCATCATGGCTTGCATTTCGTACAAAATTCAACTTGTTTAATTCCTACATAATCAGACTTTCAAATCACAGCAAGTTAATTAGCCTGCTCTTGTTGTTGCCGATACTATTTTTCATGCAATAACCTTGAAATTAACTTTTGTTTCTTTCTTAATAATTATATTCATTATGAAAAAGAGTCCATGAACATGTATCATGAATTCATTCAATTTAATAAACAATAGAGTCCTTGAATTTGAATTGTATTTCCTATTGATATGAATTGTTGAAATCAAAAATAAAAAGTTCCTCTCATCATTTCTTGTTAGCAAGTCTCCTCTTTTGATTGAAAACACACTTTTTGATACATTAATCGTAGTATATAACACATGCGGCTAAACAAACTATTATATTAATTGAATGAAACAAGTACAAACACCTTTAAAACTCTAAATTATATCAATTCTTCAGCCAAAGGAGTCATTAATCATGGTTTGCATTTCCTACAAAATTCTACTGGTTTAATTCCTAAATAATGGGACTTTCTAATCACCACACGTTAATTAGGCTGCTCTTGTTGCTACCGGGAATATTTTTCATGCAATAACCTTGAAATTAACTTTTGTTTCTTTCTTAATAATTATATTCATTATGAAAAAGAGACCATGAACGATCTGTAACATGAATTCATTCAATTTAATAAACAATGGAGTCCTTGAATTTGAATTGTATTTACTATGGATAAGAATTGTTGAAATCAAAAATAGAAAGTTCCTCTCATCATTTCTTGTTAGCAAGTCTCCTCTTTTGATTGAAAAACACACTTTTTGATACATTAATCCTAGAATATAAACACATGCGGCTAAACGACCTATTATATTAATTGAATGAAACAAGTACAAATACCTTTAAAACTCTAAATCTATTTAAATCCGTCAGCCAAAGGAGTCATTCATCATGGTTTGAATTTCGTACAAAAGTCAACTTCTTTAATTACTAAATAATCAGACTTTCAAATCACCGCACGTTAATTAGGCTGCTCTTGTTGTTGCCGGTACTATTTTTCATGCAATAACCTTGAAATTAACTTTTGTTTCATTGTTAATAATAATTATATTCATGATGAGAAAAAGAGTCCATGAACGATCTGTATCATGAATTCATTCAATTTTAACAAACAATAGAGTCCTTGAATTTGAATTGTATTTCCTATTGATATTAATTGTTGAAATCAAAAATATAAAGTTCCTCATCATCGTTTCTGGTAAGCAAGTCTCCTCTTTTGATTCAAAACACACTTTTTGATACATTGCTCATAGAATATAACACATGCGGCTAAACAAACTATTATATTAATTGAATGAAACAAGTACAAACACCTTTAAAACTCCAAATCTATTTAAATCCATCAGTCAAAGGAGTCATTCATCATGGCTTGCATTTCGTACAAAATTCAACTTGTTTAATTCCTAAATAATCAGACTTTCAAATCACAGCAAGTTAATTAGGCTGCTCTTGTTGTTGCCGATACTATTTTTCATGCAATAACCTTGAAATTAACTTTTGTTTCTTTCTTAATAATTATATTCATTATGAAAAAGAGTCCATGAACGATCTGTATCATGAATTCATTCAATTTAAAAAACAATAGAGTCCTTGAATTTGAATTGTATTTCCTATTGATATGAATTGTTGAAATCAAAAATAGAAAGTTCCTCTCATCATTTCTTGTTAGCAAGTCTCTTCTTTTGATTGAAAACACACTTTTTGATACATTAATCCTAGTATATAACACATGCGGCTAAACAACCTATTATATTAATTGAATGAAACAAGTACAAATACCTTTAAAACTCTAAATCTATTTAAATCCGTCAGCCAAAGGAGTCTTTCATCATGGTTTGAATTTCGTACAAAAGTCAACTTATTTAATTCCTAAATAATCAAACTTTCAAATCACCGCACGTTAATTAGGCTGCTCTTGTTGTTGCCGGTACTATTTTTCATGCAATAACCTTGAAATTAACTTTTGTTTCTTTCTTAATAATTACATTCATTATGAAAACGAGTCCATGAACGATTTGTATCATGAATTCATTCAATTTAATAAACAATAGAGTCCTTGAATTTGAATTGTATTTCCTATTGATATTAATTGTTGAAATCAAAAAATAGAAAGTTCCTCTCATCATTTCTGGTAAGCAAGTCTCCACTTTTGATTCAAAACACACTTTTTGATACATTGATCATAGAATATAACACATGCGGCTAAAAAAACTATTATATTGATTGAATGAAACAAGTACAAACACCTTTAAAACTCTAAATTATATCAATTCTTCAGCCAAAGGAGTCATTAATCATGGTTTGCATTTCCTACAAAATTCTACTGGTTTAATTCCTAAATAATGGGACTTTCTAATCACCACACGTTAATTAGGCTGCTCTTAATAATTATATTCATTATGAAAACGAGTCCATGAACGATTTGTATCATGAATTCATTCAATTTAATAAACAATAGAGTCCTTGAATTTGAATTGTATTTCCTATTGATATTAATTGTTGAAATCAAAAATAGAAAGTTCCTCTCATCATTTCTGGTAAGCAAGTCTCCACTTTTGATTCAAAACACACTTTTTGATACATTGATCATAGAATATAACACATGCGGCTAAACAAACTATTATATTAATTGAATGAAACAAGTACAAACACCTTTAAAACTCTAAATCTATTTAAATCCATCAGCCAAAGGAGTCATTCATCATGGCTTGCATTTCGTACAAAATACAACTTTTTTAATTCCTAAATAATCAGACTTTCAAATCATAGCAAGTTAATTAGGCTGCTCGTGTTGTTGCCGGTACTATTTTTCATGCAATAACCTTGAAATTAACTTTTGTTTCTTTCTTAATAATTATATTCATTATGAAAAAGAGTCCATGAAGGATCTGTATCATGAATTCATTCAATTTAATAAACAATGGAGTCCTTGAATTTGAATTGTATTTCCTATGGATATGAATTGTTGAAATCAAAAATAGAAAGTTCCTCTCATCATTTCTTGTTAGCAAGTCTCCTCTTTTGATTGAAAACACACTTTTTGATACATTAATCCTAGTATATAACACATGCGGCTAAACAACCTATTATATTAATTGAATGAAACAAGTACAAATACCTTTTTAAAACTCTAAATCTATTTAAATCCGTCAGCCAAAGGAGTCATTCATCATGGTTTGAATTTCGTACAAAAGTCAACTTCTTTAATTACTAAATAATCAGACTTTCAAATCACCGCACGTTAATTAGGCTGCTCTTGTTGTTGCCGGTACTATTTTTTATTCAATAACCTTGAAATTAACTTTTGTTTCTTTCTTAATAATTATATTCATTATGAAAATGAGTCCATGAACGATCTGTATCATGAATTCATTCAATTTAATAAACAATAGAGTCCTTGAATTTGAATTATATTTCTTATTGATATTAATTGTTGAAATCAAAAATAGAAAGTTCCTCTCATCATTTCTGGTTAACAAGTCTCCTCTTTTGATTGAAAACACACTTTTTGATACATTGCTCATAGAATATAACACATGCGGCTAAACAAACTATTATATTAATTGAATGAAATAAGTACAAACACCTTTAAAACTCTAAATCTATTTAAATCCATCAGCCAAAGGAGTCATTCATCATGGCTTGCATTTCGTACAAATTTCAACTTTTTTAATTCCTAAATAATCAGACTTTCAAATCACAGCAAGTTAATTAGGCTTCTCGTGTTGTTGCCGGTACTATTTTTCATGCAATAACCTTGAAATTAACTTTTGTTTCTTTCTTAATAATTATATTCGTTATGAAAAAGAGTCTATGAATGATCTGTATCATGAATTCATTCAATTTAATAAACAATAGAGTACTTGAATTTGAATTGTATTTCCTATTGATATTAATTGTTGAAATCAAAAATAGAAAGTTCCTGTCATCATTTCTTGTTAGCAAGTCTCCTCTTTTGATTGAAAACACACTTTTTGATACATTAATCATAGAATATAACACATGCGGCTAAACGACCTATTATATTAATTGAATGAAACAAGTACAAATACCTTTAAAATTCTAAATCTATTTAAATCCGTCAGCCAAAGGAGTCATTCATCATGGTTTGAATTTCGTAGAAAAGTCAACTTATTTAATTCCTAAATAATCAGACTTTCAAATCACTGCACGTTAATTAGGCTGCTCTTGTTGTTGCCGGTACTATTTTCATGCAATAACCTTGAAATTAACTTTTGTTTCTTTCTTAATAATTATATTCATTATGAAAATGAGTCCATGAACGATTTGTATCTTGAATTCATTCAATGTAATAAACAATAGACTCCTTGAATTTGAATTGTATTTCCTATTGATATTAATTGTTGAAATCAAAAATAGAAAGTTTGTCTCATCATTTCTGGTAAGCAAGTCTCCACTTTTGAGTCAAAACACACTTTTTGATACATTGGTCATATAATATAACACATGCGACTAAATGACCTATTATATTAATTGAATGAAACAAGTACAAACACCTTTAAAACTGTAAATCTATTTAAATCCATCAGCCAAAGGAGTCATTCATCATGGCTTGCATTTCGTACAAAATTCAACTTGTTTAATTCCTAAACAATCAGACTTTCAAATCATAGCAAGTTAATTAGGCTGCTCTTGTTGTTGCCGGTACTATTTTTTATTTTATGCAAACCTTGAAAAATTAACTTTTGTTTCTTTCTTAATAATTATATTCATTATGAAAAAGAGTCCATGAACGATCTGTATCATGAATTCATTCAATTTAATAAACAATGGAGTCCTTGAATTTGAATTGTATTTCCTATGGATATGAATTGTTGAAATCAAAAATAGAAAGTTCCTCTCATCATTTCTTGTTAGCAAGTCTCCTCTTTTGATTGAAAACACACTTTTTGATACATTAATCCTAGTATATAACACATGCGGCTAAACAACCTATTATATTAATTGAATGAAACAAGTACAAATACCTTTAAAACTCTAAATCTATTTAAATCCGTCAGCCAAAGGAGTCATTCATCATGGTTTGAATTTCGTACAAAAGTCAACTTCTTTAATTACTAAATAATCAGACTTTCAAATCACCGCACGTTAATTAGGCTGCTCTTGTTGTTGCCGGTACTATTTTTCATTCAATAACCTTGAAATTAACTTTTGTTTCTTTCTTAATAATTATATTCATTATGAAAACGAGTCCATGAACGATCTGTATCATGAATTCATTCAATTTAATAAACAATAGAGTCCTTGAATTTGAATTATATTTCTTATTGATATTAATTGTTGAAATCAAAAATAGAAAGTTCCTCTCATCATTTCTGGTTAACAAGTCTCCTCTTTTGATTGAAAACACACTTTTTGATACATTGCTCATAGAATATAACACATGCGGCTAAACAAACTATTATATTAATTGAATGAAATAAGTACAAACACCTTTAAAACTCTAAATCTATTTAAATCCATCAGCCAAAGGAGTCATTCATCATGGCTTGCATTTCGTACAAATTTCAACTTTTTTAATTCCTAAATAATCAGACTTTCAAATCACAGTAAGTTAATTAGGCTGCTCGTGTTGTTGCCGGTACTATTTTTTCATGCAATAACCTTGAAATTAACTTTTGTTTCTTTCTTAATAATTATATTCGTTATGAAAAAGAGTCTATGAACGATCTGTATCATGAATTCATTCAATTTAATAAACAATAGAGTCCTTGAATTTGAATTGTATTTCCTATTGATATTAATTGTTGAAATCAAAAATAGAAAGTTCCTGTCATCATTTCTTGTTAGCAAGTTTCCTCTTTTGATTGAAAACACACTTTTTGATACATTAATCATAGAATATAACACATGCGGCTAAACGACCTATTATATTAATTGAATGAAACAAGTACAAATACCTTTAAAATTCTAAATCTATTTAAATCCGTCAGCCAAAGGAGTCATTCATCATGGTTTGAATTTCGTAGAAAAGTCAACTTATTTAATTCCTAAATAATCAGACTTTCAAATCACTGCACGTTAATTAGGCTGCTCTTGTTGTTGCCGGTACTATTTTCATGCAATAACCTTGAAATTAACTTTTGTTTCTTTCTTAATAATTATATTCATTATCAAAATGAGTCCATGAACGATTTGTATCTTGAATTCATTCAATGTAATAAACAATAGACTCCTTGAATTTGAATTGTATTTCCTATTGATATTAATTGTTGAAATCAAAAATAGAAAGTTTGTCTCATCATTTCTGGTAAGCAAGTCTCCACTTTTGAGTCAAAACACACTTTTTGATACATTGGTCATATAATATAACACATGCGGCTAAATGACCTATTATATTAATTGAATGAAACAAGTACAAACACCTTTAAAACTCTAAATCTATTTAAATCCATCAGCCAAAGGAGTCATTCATCATGGCTTGCATTTCGTACAAAATTCAACTTGTTTAATTCCTAAACAATCAGACTTTCAAATCATAGCAAGTTAATTAGGCTGCTCTTGTTGTTGCCGGTACTATTTTTCATGCAATAACCTTGAAATTAACTTTTGTTTCTTTCTTAATAATTATATTCATTATGAAAAAGAGTCCATGAACGATCTGTATCATGAATTCATTCAATTTAATAAACAATCGAGTCCTTGAATTTGAATTGTATTTCCTATTGATATGAATTGTTGAAATCAAAAATAGAAAGTTCCTGTCATCATTTCTTGTTAGCAAGTCTCCTCTTTTGATTGAAAACACACTTTTTGATACATTAATCGTAGAATATAACACCTACGGCTAAACGACCTATTATATTAATTGAATGAAACAAGTACAAATACCTTTAAAATTCTAAATCTATTTAAATCCGTCAGCCAAAGGAGTCATTCATCATGGTTTGAATTTCGTACAAAAGTCAACTTATTTAATTCCTAAATAATCAGACTTTCAAATCACCGCACGTTAATTAGGCTGCTCTTGTTGTTGCCGGTACTATTTTTCATGCAATAACCTTGAAATTAACTTTTGTTTCTCTCTTAATAATTATATTCATTATGAAAACGAGTCCATGAACGATCTGTATCATGAATTCATTCAATTTAATAAATAATAGAGTCCTTGAATTTGAATTGTATTTCCTATTGATATTAATTGTTGAAATCAAAAATAGAAAGTTCCTCTCATCATTTCTGGTAAGCAAGTCTCCACTTTTGATTCAAAACACACTTTTTTATACATTGATCATAGAATATAACACATGCGGCTAAAAAAACTATTATATTAATTGAATGAAACAAGTACAAACACCTTTAAAACTCTAAATTATATCAATTCTTCAGCCAAAGGAGTCATTAATGATGGTTTGCATTTCCTATAAAATTCTACTGGTTTAATTCCTAAATAATGAGACTTTCTAATCACCACACGTTAATTAGGCTGCTCTTGTTGCTGCCGGGAATATTTTTGATGCAATAACCTTGAAATTAACTTTTTTTTATTTCATAATAATTATATTCATTATGAAAAAGAGTCCATGAACGATCTGTAACATGAATTCATTCAATTTAATAAACAATGGAGTCCTTGAATTTGAATGGTATTTCCTATGGATATGAATTGTTGAAATCAAAAATAGAAAGTTGCTCTCATCATTTCTTGTTAGCAAGTCTCCTCTTTTGATTGAAAACACACTTTTTGATACATTAATCATATAATATAACACATGCGGCTAAACGACCTATTATATTAATTGAATGAAACAAGTACAAATACCTTTAAAATTCTAAATCTATTTAAATCCGTCAGCCAAAGGAGTCATTCATCATGGTTTGAATTTCGTACAAAAGTCAACTTATTTAATTCCTAAATAATCAGACTTTCAAATCACCGCACGTTAATTAGGCTGCTCTTGTTGTTGCCGGTACTATTTTTCATGCAATAACCTTGAAATTAACTTTTGTTTCTCTCTTAATAATTATATTCATTATGAAAACGAGTCCATGAACGATCTATATCATGAATTCATTCAATTTAATAAACAATAGAGTCCTTGAATTTGAATTGTATTTCCTATTGATATTAATTGTTGAAATCAAAAATAGAAAGTTCCTCTCATCATATCTGGTAAGCAAGTCTCAACTTTTGATTCAAAACACACTTTTTGATACATTGATCATAGAATATAACACATGCGGCTAAAAAAACTATTATATTAATTGAATGAAACAAGTACAAACACCTTTAAAACTCTAAATTATATCAATTCTTCAGCCAAAGGAGTCATTAATCATGGTTTGCATTTCCTAAAAAATTCTACTGGTTTAATTCCTAAATAATGGGACTTTCTAATCACCACACGTTAATTAGGCTGCTCTTGTTGCTACCGGGAATATTTTTCATGCAATAACCTTGAAATTAACTTTTGTTTCTTTCTTAATAATTATATTCATTATGAAAAAGAGTCCATGAACGATCTGTAACATGAATTCATTCAATTTAATAAACAATAGAGTCCTTGAATTTGAATTGTATTTACTATCAATATGAATTGTTGAACTCAAAAATAGAAAGTTCCTCTCATCATTTCTTGTTAGCAAGTCTCCTCTTTTGATTGAAAACACACTTTTTGATACATTAATCCTAGAATATAACACATGCGGCTAAACGACCTATTATATTAATTGAATGAAACAAGTATAAATACCTTTAAAACTCTAAATCTATTTAAATCCGTCAGCCAAAGGAGTCATTCATCATGGTTTGAATTTCGTACAAAAGTCAACTTCTTTAATTACTAAATAATCAGACTTTCAAATCACCACACGTTAATTAGGCTGCTCTTGTTGTTGCCAGTACTATTTTTCATGCAATAACCTTGAAATTAACTTTTGTTTCATTCTTAATAATTATCTTCATTATGAGAAAGAGTCCATGAACGATCTGTATCATGAATTCATTCAATTTAATAAACAATAGAGTCCTTGAATTTGAATTGTATTTCCTATTGATATTAATTGTTGAAATCAAAAATATAAGGTTCCTCTCTCATCGTTTCTGGTAAGCAAGTCTCCTCTTTTGATTCAAAACACACTTTTTGATACATTGCTCATATAGAATATAACACATGCGGCTAAACAAACTATTATATTAATTGAATGAAACAAGTACAAACACCTTTAAAAACTCCAAATCTATTTAAATCTATCAGCCAAAGGAGTCATTCATCATGGCTTGCATTTCGTACAAAATTCAACTTGTTTAATTCCTACATAATCAGACTTTCAAATCACAGCAAGTTAATTAGCCTGCTCTTGTTGTTGCCGATACTATTTTTCATGCAATAACCTTGAAATTAACTTTTGTTTCTTTCTTAATAATTATATTCATTATGAAAAAGAGTCCATGAACATGTATCATGAATTCATTCAATTTAATAAACAATAGAGTCCTTGAATTTGAATTGTATTTCCTATTGATATGAATTGTTGAAATCAAAAATAAAAAGTTCCTCTCATCATTTCTTGTTAGCAAGTCTCCTCTTTTGATTGAAAACACACTTTTTGATACATTAATCGTAGTATATAACACATGCGGCTAAACAAACTATTATATTAATTGAATGAAACAAGTACAAACACCTTTAAAACTCTAAATTATATCAATTCTTCAGCCAAAGGAGTCATTAATCATGGTTTGCATTTCCTACAAAATTCTACTGGTTTAATTCCTAAATAATGGGACTTTCTAATCACACACACGTTAATTAGGCTGCTCTTGTTGCTACCCGGGAATATTTTTCATGCAATAACCTTGAAATTAACTTTTGTTTCTTTCTTAATAATTATATTCATTATGAAAAAGAGACCATGAACGATCTGTAACATGAATTCATTCAATTTAATAAACAATGGAGTCCTTGAATTTGAATTGTATTTACTATGGATAAGAATTGTTGAAATCAAAAATAGAAAGTTCCTCTCATCATTTCTTGTTAGCAAGTCTCCTCTTTTGATTGAAAACACACTTTTTGATACATTAATCCTAGAATATAACACATGCGGGCTAAACGACCTATTATATTAATTGAATGAAACAAGTACAAATACCTTTAAAACTCTAAATCTATTTAAATCCGTCAGCCAAAGGAGTCATTCATCATGGTTTGAATTTCGTACAAAAGTCAACTTCTTTAATTACTAAATAATCAGACTTTCAAATCACCGCACGTTAATTAGGCTGCTCTTGTTGTTGCCGGTACTATTTTTTCATGCAATAACCTTGAAATTAACTTTTGTTTCATTGTTAATAATTATATTCATGATGAGAAAGAGTCCATGAACGATCTGTATCATGAATTCATTCAATTTAACAAACAATAGAGTCCTTGAATTTGAATTGTATTTCCTATTGATATTAATTGTTGAAATCAAAAATATAAAGTTCCTCTCATCGTTTCTGGTAAGCAAGTCTCCTCTTTTGATTCAAAACACACTTTTGATACATTGCTCATAGAATATAAACACATGCGGCTAAACAAACTATTATATTAATTGAATGAAACAAGTACAAACACCTTTTAAAAACTCCAAATCTATTTAAAAATCCATCAGTCAAAGGAGTCATTCATCATGGCTTGCATTTCGTACAAAATTCAACTTGTTTAATTCCTAAATAATCAGACTTTCAAATCACAGCAAGTTAATTAGGCTGCTCTTGTTGTTGCCGATACTATTTTTCATGCAATAACCTTGAAATTAACTTTTGTTTCTTTCTTAATAATTATATTCATTATGAAAAAGAGTCCATGAACGATCTGTATCATGAATTCATTCAATTTAAAAAACAATAGAGTCCTTGAATTTGAATTGTATATTTCCTATTGATATGAATTGTTGAAATCAAAAATAGAAAGTTCCTCTCATCATTTCTTGTTAGCAAGTCTCTTCTTTTTGATTGAAAACACACTTTTTGATACATTAATCCTAGTATATAACACATGCAGGCTAAACAATACTATTATATTAATTGAATGAAAAACAAGTACAAATACCTTTAAAAAACTCTAAATCTATTTAAATCCGTCAGCCAAAGGAGTCTTTCATCATGGTTTTGAATTTCGTACAAAAGTCAACTTATTTAATTCCTAAAATAATCAAACTTTCAAATCACCGCACGTTAATTTAGGCTGCTCTTGTTGTTGCCGGTACTATTTTTCATGCAATAACCTTGAAATTAACTTTTGTTTCTTTCTTAATAATTACATTCATTATGAAAACGAGTCCATGAACGATTTGTATCATGAATTCATTCAATTTTAATAAACAATAGAGTCCTTGAATTTGAATTGTATTTCCTATTGATATTAATTGTTGAAATCAAAAATAGAAAGTTCCTCTCATCATTTCTGGTAAGCAAGTCTCCACTTTTGATTCAAAACACACTTTTTTTATACATTGATCATAGAATATAACACATGCGGCTAAAAAAACTATTATATTAATTGAATGAAACAAGTACAAACACCTTTAAAACTCTAAATTATATCAATTCTTCAGCCAAAGGAGTCATTAATCATGGTTTGCATTTCCTACAAAATTCTACTGGTTTAATTCCTAAATAATGAGACTTTCTAATCACCACACGTTAATTAGGCTGCTCTTGTTGCTGCCTAACGGGAATATTTTTGATGCAATAACCTTGAAATTAACTTTTTTTTATTTCATAATAATTATATTCATTATGAAAAAGAGTCCATGAACGATCTGTAACATGAATTCATTCAATTTAATAAACAATGGAGTCCTTGAATTTGAATGGTATTTTCCTATGGATATGAATTGTTGAAATCAAAAATAGAAAGTTGCTCTCATCATTTCTTGTTAGCAAGTCTCCTCTTTTTGATTGAAAACACACTTTTTGATACATTAATCATAGAATATAACACATGCGGCTAAACGACCTATTATATTAATTGAATGAAACAAGTACAAATACCTTTAAAATTCTAAATCTATTTAAATCCGATCAGCCAAAGGAGTCATTCATCATGGTTTGAATTTCGTACAAAAGTCAACTTATTTAATTCCTAAATAATCAGACTTTCAAATCACCGCACGTTAATTAGGCTGCTCTTGTTGTTGCCGGTGGGAACTATTTTTCATGCAATAACCTTGAAATTAACTTTTGTTTCTCTCTTAATAATTATATTCATTATGAAAAACGAGTCCATGAACGATCTGTATCATGAAATTCATTCAATTTAATAAACAATAGAGTCCTTGAATTTGAATTGTATTTCCTATTGATATTAATTTGTTGAAATCAAAAAATAGAAAGTTCCTCTCATCATTTCTTGGTAAGCAAGTCTCAACTTTTGATTCAAAACACACTTTTTTATACATTGATCATAGAATATAACACACATGCGGCTAAAAAAAACTATTATATTAATTGAATGAAACAAGTACAAACAACTTTTTTAAAACTCTAAATTATATCAATTCTTCAGCCAAAAGGAGTCATTAATCATGGTTTGCATTTCCTACAAAATTCTACTGGTTTTAATTCCTAAATAAATGAGACTTTAAATCACCGCACGTTAATTAGGCTGCTCTTGTTGTTGCCTGTGTCCGGTACTATTTTTTGATGCAATTAACCTTGAAATTAACTATTTGTTTTCTTTCTTAATAATTATATTCATTATGAAAAAAGAGTCCATGAACGATTGTGTATCCATGAATTTCATTCAATTTAATAAACAATAGAGTCCTATGAATTTGAATTGTATATTTTCCTATTGATATTAAATTGTTGAAATCAAAAAATAAGAAAGTTTCCTCTCATCATTTCTGGTCTACGTCAACGATCTCCAACTTTTGATTCAAAATCACCAACTTTATTGATACATTTAATCATAGAATATAAACACACCTAAATAATCAGACTTTGTCAAATCACACAAATCGTTAATTAGGAGGCTGGCTCCGTGTTGCTTGCCATACGAAAAAGGACTAAAGAGAATAATCGGAATATTTTTCATGCAATAAATACCTTGAAAATTAACTTTTTGTTTTCTTTCTTTAATAAATTATATTACATTTATGAAAAGAAGGAGTCCATAACTATCTGTACATGAAGTCATCAATTTTAGATAAACAATGAGTCCTTGGTAATTTGCAACTGTACTTTCCTACGGATATACAATTGTTGAAAATCAAAAAATAGAAAGTTCCTCCTCATCATTTCTTGGTTAGCAAGTCTCC